>RJWK010009740.1:27104-45022 GCA_004363435.1 Platanista minor | reverse complement strand
AAAATTCAAAAAAAAAAAGAATGCAGAGAAAACTCCAGAGAACATCTACTTCACTAACAGCAGACTAGGTAATTTGAAACAACCCTCCCACTGGAGACAAGAAAACTGAGTAAAATATTTTTGAAAGTAAAAATGTCTTAAAAGCATCAAAAAACTAGCAAGGTAGTAAAACAATTACTAAAGGAAGGTGAGCCTGGTATTCAGGGCTGCATTTCCCATGGGGGTGTCAGCTGCTCAGGAAAAGGCAACCAAGAGCACACACTGTGACTTTCAACAGACTCATCAATAGTCCTAGAAGTCTACAACAATCCAGGGAATGGGAACTCAAGATGGCAGGAACCCCAAAGTTGTGGACATCAACAGGAAAAGTGAACCAGAAATCAATCTCTGCAAGGAGTGCTGCACAGCTTTGAGTTACATGCTTGGAACAGAAAACAGAGACATGAAACTGAACTGAGGTGTTCCTAAAATACTAGTGCCCCTAGGTACCAGTGGAGGGAAAAGAAAAAAAAAAAAATCAAAGAAAAACCATCTTTGAGGGGAAAAAAATCATCAATCTATTTCTACAAATAAACTGTCAACTAGCACACAAGCATAGATAATCAGTTACATGAGGAGAAAAGATGATGTGAGCAAGAATGAGCAGAAACAACTGAAACGAAACAACTCCAGATATTGCAATAATCAAACAAAAATTTTAAACCAACTGTACTTACCATGTTAAAGGTAATAAAATCCAAGCATTAAAATTTTCAGGAGGGAACTAAAAACTACAAAAAGTTGCAAACTTGAAAAAGAATAATAAAGAACTTTTAAAACATAATAAATTGACTCAATTGTTATGTTTAACAAGAGATTACACAGTTAAAAGGGGATAAGAAAACTGTAAGATCTATCTAGAATGATCTATTTAGAACAAAGGACAGAGGAACAAAAGTATTAAAAAAAATTTAAAAGAGAAGGTAAATGATAACAAACAGTGAAACAGTCTAATGAACATTTAATCAGAAGAAACAAAGAATGGTACAAAAGCAATAGTTGAATATATACTAGCTGAGAGTTTTCCAAAGCCGATGAATACGTCAAGAAACCTCAAATTCCAAAATGTAGAAAATATACAAAACTAACAAAATATAATAAAATTAGAAATGAATAACAAAAATCAAGGAGAAAATCCACACAAACAATTGGAAACGTTTTAAACTCTCTTAAACAGCTCAGAAGTCAAAGAGGAGAGACCAAAACTACAATTAAAAACCATTTAGAAAATAAGGATAATAAAAATAATATCGAAACCTAGGGAAAACACTAGAAAATCATGTTAAAACAAAATCCAGCCTTAAACACCTTTTTTTTGGTTTAAGTAATTACTAAAAACTAATTAAACATTTACTCCATAAGTTGGAAACGACATACACAAAAGTTTCTACAACTGATATGATACAAATAAGTTTAAGCAAACATACAAACATTGATATAAATCATATTTTTATATATTAGTTATGTACAACTGGAAGCCAGTTTTTTTTTTGTTTGTTTTTTTTAATGTATCATTTATAATAGCTCCCCTTCTTAGGGCTTTTAATGAGAAGTTTTGCCTCCAGATCTACTAAACTCATTCAGAAATAAAGAATGATTAAATATCATGTCTAGACCTTTAGGTAAAACAGTATCAGTTAAAAATGTCTCCACACAGAATTAAGGTACAGACACTTCGGGCTATGCAAAAACTCTATAGAGAAATAGGCTTAGTGAAGTCTAGTGATCAACGCAGAACTTCTGAAAAGGGAGTTGGGGTCGGTATTCACAAAGCGAAGAGTTGAGGTAATTCTTTAAAAAAGACCTGGATAATTGAGAGACTGGTCTATACAGAGTGAAAGCCAAGACACAAGCATGCACCCAGTTTGATTATGTTCTTCCTTTGTGAGAAATGAGGTACCCTGCACAAGACTGAAGTCTAGTATGAACTAAGAGCGTGAGATAAAACTGTTAAACGATACAGCCTGAAGGTGTCATTTAACCTTGTATTAATTAAAATATGGAAGGAAGGATTCAAGCAAATGCTCACCGACTCTAGACTCTTAAGAATGGAACTGATGTACCAGGGACAATCCGGGGAAAGTTCCCTGCGGTGGGACTTTGAAAAGTCTATAGCCTAGAAAAACTAACAAACTAAGTCAAAATTCTAATAAAAAATGTAAAGTTGGCCAGAGAAAAGAACAGTAGTTACCAGGGGGTGGGGAAAATGAGGAGCTGATGATCAAAGGGTACAAACTGGCAGTTTTATAGAATGAATATGTCTGGAGATCTAATGTACCAGCATGATAACTACAGTTAATAATACTGTAATATTTGAATACTGAAAATTTGTTCAGATAAAAAAAAAGCAGGAGAAGCTTTCAGACACAGCAGACTTCATAACAAGTAAAGTTATCAGGGATAAAGAGAAACACTACATAATAATAAAAGGGTCATTCTCCAACAATACATAAAAATCCTTAACACATACATATGCACCTAACAACAGAGTGTCAAAATACATGAGGCAAAAACTGATAGAACTAAAAGGACGAATATATAAATCCACTATTATATATGGGGACGTTAATAGCCACGTATCAAAAATAGATCCAGCAGGGCTTCCCTGGTGGCGCAGTGGTTGAGAGTCCACCTGCCGATGCTGGGGACACAGGTTCGTGCCCTGGTCCGGGAGGATCCCACGTGCCACGGGGCGGCTGAGCCCATGAGCCATGGCCACTGAGCCTGTGTTTCCGGAGCCTGTGCTCCGCAACGGGAGGGGCCACAACAGTGAGAAGCCCATGTACCACAAAAAAAAAAAAAAAAAAAAAAGATCCAGCAGACAGAAAATCTGTAACGATATAGTTGAACTCAGCACCACCATCAATCAACTGGATATAATGGACATCTTTAGACTACTTCATCCAACAATAGCAGAATACACATTCTTCTCCAGATCAGATGGAATATTTACCAACAGACCAAATAAATTTGTTTCTGTGCCTTGAGACAAATTTAAAATAATAAAAATCATACAATGTCTGCTCTCAGATCACAATGGGAATAAGGGAAATTCATAGCATTGAATGCATATATAAGAAACAAAGGGGGCTTCCCTGGTGGCACAGTGGTTAAGAAACTGCCTGCCAATGCAAGGGACACAGGTTCAATCCCTGGTCCGGGAAGATCCCATATGCCATGGAGCAACTAAGCCTGTGTGCCAACTACTGAGCCTGTGCTCTAGAACCTGTGAGCCACAACTACTGAGCCCGCGTGCCGCAACTACTGAAGCCCGTGTGCCTAGAGCCCGTGCTCCACAACAAAAGAAGCCACTGCAATGAGAAGTCCACGCACCGCAACGAAGAGTAGCCCCCACTGGCCGCAACCAGAGACAGCTCACGCACAGCAACAAAGACCCAATGCAGCCAAAAATAAAAATAAATAAATTTAAAAAAAAAGCTACAGCCAACATCATATTTAATGGTGAGAGACTAAAAGCTTTCCCACTGAGATCAGGAACTAGGTAAGGACAGCCCCCTCTCACAACTCCTTTTGAACATCATCTGGAAGTTCCAGCTACTGCAATAAGACCAGAAAAAGAAATGAAAGGTATGCTGATTTAGAAGGAAGAAACAAAAAACTTCAAAGTCAAAGACATCATGACTGTCTACACAGAAAATCTGAAAGAATCAACAAAAAAACTCCTTGTCTATATAGCAAGGTCTCAGGATGTAAGGTTAATATACAAAAGTAAATCACTTTCCTATACACCAGCAATGAACAAGTGAAATTTGAAATAAAAAAATTCATATTAGCACTTCCTCCAAAAAATACTTAGGTATAAATCTAACAAAATATGTATAAGATCTACATGACAAAAACTACAAAACTGATGAAAAAAAATCAAAGGGGAACTAAACAGAGTTATTCTGCATTCATGAACTGGAAGAGTCAATATTACCAAGATGTCAGTTCTTCCCAATTTGATCTATAGTCAATGCAACCCTAATCAAAATCTATCAAGTTATTTCGTGGATAACAACAAACTGGTTCTAAAATGTATATGGGGACTTCCCTGGTGGCACAGTGGTTAGGAATCTGCCTCACAATGCAGGGGACATGGGTTCAAGCCCTGGTCTGGGAAGATCCCACATGCCGCGGAGTAACTAAGCCCGTGCACCACAACTACTGAGCCTGCACTCAAGAGCCCACGAGTCACAACTACTGAGCCTGCACGCCACAACTACTGAAGCCAGCGCTCCTAGAGCCCATGCTCCACAACAAGCGAAGCCATCACAATGAGAAGCCCTCACGCTGCAACAAAGAGTAGCCCCTGGTTGCCACAACTAGAGAAAGCGCACACAACAACAAAGACCCAATACAACCAAAAATAAATGTTAATTAATTGATTAAAAAATAATAACAATAAAAATATATATTTAAAATGTATATGGAGAAGCAAAAGGCCCAGAAGAGACAACACGACACTGAAGGAGAAGAGCAAAGTTGGAGAACTGATACTATCTGATCTCAAGATTACTTCTACAGTAATCAAAAATAAGAAAAGAATAGAGAACCCAGAAATAGACCCACATAAATACAGTTAACTCATCTTTGAGAGAGGAGCAAAGGCAATACAATGGAGAAAAGACAGCCTTGTCAACAGATGGTGCTGGAACAAACGGACATCCAAGCACACACACACAAAGAATCTAGACACAAACCATACACCCTTCACAAAAATTAACTCAAAATGGATCACAGAATGAAATGTAAAATGTAAAATGAAATGTGAAATTTAAAACTATAAAACTCCTAGAAGATAACATAGGAGAAAATCTAGATGACCTTGGGTTTGGCAATGACTTTTTAGATACAACACCAAAAGCATGATACATGAGAGAAATAATTGATACACTAGATAGACTTCATTAAAATTTAAAATTTCTGCTCTGCAGAAAACATTGCCAAGAGATACATAAAGACAAGCCACAGACTAGGAGAAAATATTTGCAAAAGACATATCTGGTAAAGGACTCTTATCCAGATTATATGAAGAACTCTTAAAACTCAAAAATAAGAAAATGAACAACATGATTAAAAAATTAGTCAAAGAATTATCAGACAGAGTAGTGGAAGAAGATATACAGATGGAAAATAAGCATATTAAAAGATATCCCTCATCATATGTTATCAGGGAAGTATAAATTAAAACAATGAGATACTATTAAACACCTATTAGAACGGCCAAAATCCAGAACACTGACAACTCCAAATGCTGGTGAGGCTGTGAAGCAACGGGAACTCTCATTCTTTGCTGGTGGGAATGCAAAATGGTGCATCTACTTTGGAAAATGGTTTGGCAGTTTCTCACAAAACTAAACATACTATCACCATATGACCCAGCAAGCATGCTCCTTGGTATTTACCCAAAGGGGCTGAAAACTCATGTCTACACAAAACTCTGCACACAAATGTTTACAGCAGCTTTATTCATAATTGTGAAAACCTAGAAGCAACCAAGGTGTCCTTTAGTAGGTGAACAGATAAACTGCTGTACATGCATACAACAGAATATTTTTCAGCAATAAAAAGAAAAGAATTTTCAAGCCATGAAAAGAACCTTAAATGTATATTACTAAGTGAAAGAAGCCAATTTGAAAAGGCTACATATGGTATGATTCCAATTATATTACATTTTGGAAAAGACAGAACTATGGAGACAGAAAAAAGAACAATGGTTGCCAGGGCTTAGAGGGGAGGAAAGGATGAATAGGCATAGCACAGAGGATTTTCAGGGCAGTGTAAGTATCTGTATGATACTATATTGATCGATACATGTCATTATACATTCTTCCCAAACCTACAGAACGTACACCATCAAGAGTGAAGCCTAATGTAAACTACGGACTTAAGGTGAAAATACTGTGTCACTGTAGTTTCATCAATTATAACAGAAGCACCAATGCTGGTGGGAGTGCTGATAAACGGGAGGCTATGCGTGTGTAGGGGCAGGAGGTAAATGGAGAATATCTGTGCCTTCCACTCAATTTTGCTGTGAACCTGTAACTGTTCTAAAAACTACAGTCTATTTAAAAAATTATGCTAGTGGTAAACTGAAAGTATGAATGTGAACTGATATTTATAAGCATGACAGCCTCACATCTACATAATTACTAGTATATCACTAGAATGGACTAACACAACTAATTCTCAACAGAAACAATATGATATGCATCCCTATAGCCTAGACTTTTATCTCTCGTACTATTCTCCACTAAAAAGAACTAGCAGTCTTATAGAGTAGGCGATTTCATATCCTGAGGCAGAGAGTATTAAAGATGGGCCTGAAAAATATTCTTGCCAACGAGCAATAGCTTTGAAACATTTTGAGATATTAAAAAGGTTTAAGAAGCCAGCCAAAAAGGGGCTCCCACTAGCCACACAACGTCAGCAGTTTAAAAAAAAAAAGGTTTAATTATAATTAGCTAAATCATAATTAACCAATTATAATTGACTAAAACAAGTTTGCAAAGCCCTGATTATATAATGACTCTCAAAGAAAAGTGGAATTTCTCTCCTCAAGTAACTAGCACTTCATTCAAGTTGATTTTATTCATAAAGAAAAATGGACACAGAACTGGCAACAGTCGCACCACCTCCAAAAGAGAGGATTTTTCTTACCATAAAAACTTGTGAGAATTCTTGCTACTTTCCCAATGACCACTTGTAGGATACTCATTCCCATCACTTCCCCTCACCCCACACACACACACCTTAAAAGAGTACTCATTTTAATAAATACTCTTAAATTACTACAAATCGTTAAAGAAATGTGTCAAGGCACACAATTCACAGAGTAAGAGACCTTCCAATAAATCCTGGTTCTGGAGACGTGCAGAGATGTCAAAGTCTTGCAGTCAACTGGAATGTGCTTTTAAATTCATTAGAAATTTACAAAACTCTTTCTTCTCTTTGCTTGCAGGTTGGTAATTTTAGCAATTGTTCTTTATCCTTTTCTTTACTATTCTCCTTGCCCTATGTGTTCACTAAAGGAACTGGACAAAGGTCTTTCCAAGCACAAAGACAGAGCAAAGACTAACACAATTGGCTTTATTTAACTTTCATACGGAAGGACAGGATAAATATATACATTTATTTATATTTATATTTATATATGGCATCAATGCCTATCATATGCCTGGAAGTATTCTAGGCACTGGGAATTAATCAATGAACAAGACAAATCCCTGACCTCATGAAGTTTATGTTTTAGTGTGAAAGGCACACAAACAAATATGTAATATAATGTCATATCTGTTAAATACTAGGAGGAGAAGAAGTAAAGCACGAGAAGAGGATAGAGCACGACAAGTGCTGCTTTTGGACAGGTTGGTCAGGAAAGGCCTCTCCACAAGACAGCACTGGGTAGAAATCTGACTGACGTACGGCAAAAAGTTCCATGAGTATCTGGAAGAAAGGCGTCCCAAGCAAAGAAGACAAAAAGTTCAAGTGCCTGAAAAAGGAATATGGCTGGAGCCCAGAGAGCAAGGGGAAGACAGGAGATGTGGTTAGACAGCTTGCCATGGTCAGTAGAGCTTGAAGATCATATATAGACTTTAGGTTTTATTTTAAGTATCCCTGGAAGCCTTGAATAGTTTACAGAAGGGAAATAAAACACTCTTACTTTGGGTTTTAATTAAAAGCTCACTCCACTACTACACGAAGAACAAAACTAGAATGGAGTGAGAGTAAAAGCAGCGAGCCCAGGGCTTCCCTGGTGGCGCAGTGGTTGAGAGTCCACCTGCCGATGCAGGGGACACGGGTTCGTGCCCCGGTCCAGGAAGATCCCATAGGCCGCGGAGCGGCTGGGCCCGTGAGCCGTGGCCGCTGAGCCTGCGCGTCCGGAGGCTGTGCTCCGCAACGGGAGACGCCACAACAGTAAGAGGACCGCGTACCGCAAAAAAAAAAAAAAGCAGCGAGCCCAGTTGGGAAGCTCCTGCAGCAGTCCACATGAGCAGTGGGGTGGTGACTAGTTCTGGAGTGACAGCAGAGGAGGAGATGAGAGGTGACTGAAATCAGGCAGGATTATCACGGTAAAGCCCAAAGCATTTTCCAACAGGATCCATATTTCGAGCCTGAACAATACACTATGTCATTTACTGAGGTGGGAACACTGGACAAATAGAAGGTTTCGGGACAACAGTAAACAGTTCCACAGAAGACACACATTAAGTTTGAGACCCTCTTAAGACATCTAAGAGGAGATGTTAAGAAGTAAGCTGAAGATACTGGTTGTGTTCAAAGCAAGAAAAGAGTTGGTAATATAATTTTTAGAGTTACCAGCACATAGATAATATTTAAAGCAACTGAACTAAATGAGACCACCTAATCTGTGAGATGAGCAAAAGAGATCAGTGAGATAGGAAAAAGCAAGAGAATGTGGTGTCCTGAAAGTCAAATTAAAAAAAAAGTTTTCCTCCTGAAAGTGGTTAGCTGTGTGAAAATGACACTGAATTCCTAAGGAGGACAAACACTCAACAGTGGTTTTGGCAATACAGAATCAAAACCAGTTCTGGGAGAGCGGGAGGAAGAAAGCCTGACTGGAGTAGGTTTATGAAAAAATGGTCAAAAATAAGTAACATCCATAAGTATAGGCAATTCTTTCAAGGGCTTCTGCTATAAAGATGAGCAAAGATGCAATATGGTAGCTAAAAGGGGTAGCTGACCACGAAAAGTTACTTATGTTTAAGAAGGGTGATACTGCAACAAATGCTAATACTGATGGAAAGGATTCACTGAGAGAGGAAATTCTTGATACCAGAAACCAAGGAAAACTGAAGGCGCAAACGGGACAGAATCCAGGACGCAGGTAGAAGTTTGGCTGTAGATGACCCCAGAGACTTTTCATCCCACTTTAAGTTAGGAAGTTATAATAAAATAGATGGACAGAGATGCAAGCAGGAAAGATTTGCCTGCGGGTGAATGTGCAGTTTCTTTCCTGATTGCTTCTATTTATTTTTTCATTGAAATAAGCAAGATCATCAACTGAAAAATGAAAAATGAGGTGTCAGAAGTTTGAAGGGAGAAGAAAAGGTGGTGAAAGAATTATCCCTGATAATGGGAGAGGGAATTCTAAGTAGACTATAATGAGTGAAGGATAGCAATCATGACCCACTTGAGATTTGAGGTCATAAATTTAAAATGTCACCAGTCAGCAAGTTTATGGTTTTCTCCAGCCATTTTCGCTGCCAAAATGCAGAGTCTGAGTTTTGTTATGAAAGCAAAATAGTGGGAGGATGGCAAAGGAGTTTACGGTGCGTAACAGAACAACTACAATAATGGATCACAGAATCTGAACTAGAAAAGAGGGCTGACAAACCCCATCAGTAAGATCACTGAGTTGGAGAATTCAGTGTGTCTGAAGAATTACTGTGGTGTGGATATTAGGAAAAAATGAGCTAGTAAAAGAAGAAGAGGTATAGTAAGGACGGTTGAAACTGAGATTTTGGAAGTGAAACAGCAAGTGTCCTAGTAAGCGATACAGTGATAAAGGCTAAAGTTTGGCCATAAGAATGAGTGACTGAGGTGGGCTGGGGAAGAGGATTTTGAGGCAATCAAGGAGTTACGAGGTCTGGGTGTTGAATAGATTATTAAAATTGACAATGGGAGAAGGAGAGGAAAATGGAAAGGGACATGCTAAATCTTCAGAGAATAAGACAGAGTACTCAGGGAGACTTCTGGTAAGTGCAACCAAAAGGGACCTGTGGACAGTCTTATAGCACTGGCTTAAAGGGACTTGCAAGTAATCGTTACACCGCAAATGTCACTTAAAATTACACCACAAATGTCACTTAAAATTACAAAAAACTTTTCACAAGAAACTAACAGTACAAAGTACAGAAAAAATTTAAATTAAGGGGAAAATCTATGAAAAATAACTAGTGGAGAACTTATATAAATCCAAGTTTAAAGTAATGTGGTAATGAGGGGCTTCCCTGGTGGCACAGTGGTTAAGAATTTGCCTGCCAGTGCATGAGACCCAAGTTCGAGCCCTGGTCCGGGAAGATCCCACATGCGGCGGAGCAATAAGCCCGTGTGCCACAACGACTGAGCCTGCGCTCTAGAGTCCATGAGCCACAACTACTGAAGCCTGCATGCCACAATTACTGAAGCCCACACACCTAGAGCCCCGGCTCGACAACAAGAGAAGCCACTGCGACGAGAAGCCCACGCACCGCAATGAACAGTAGCGCCTGCTCGCTGAAACTAGAGAAAGCCTGCATGCAGCAACAAAGACCCAACACAGCCAAAAAAACACATAACTAAAATAAAAAATTTATAAAAATAAATAAATAATACGGTAATGAATGTACACCAAACGGTAAAATGTAGAATTCCGAACTTCCAAGCTTCTCTCCTGTCACTCTACTTAACTAGACTCTATGGGAAAAAGGAATGAGAACTGCAGAACTTTTGAAGGCTTTTCCAAGAATTACAAGGATATAATAGCAACACATTTGCAACCAAAAGTATTTCATGGAAAATTATACTATAAAAGATACAGCAATTTCTAATTTTCTCTAAAAACTGTATGACATTCTGTAAGCATCAAGATGGTGACATTCAACATCAGAGAAAAAGCCTATCAACTCTGTCTAAACAACAACTGTAAAAAAAAATACTGACAATGACAGACCATCTCACATAGATATCCTGTGAACACAATATGAAATGAAACCTAGTCCTGCTGACAGCTCATTAAATCACTAACTTGGTGTAAACTTTGGAAACTACTTTGGGCAACCTATTCTATTTTCCTTTTGCAGATGCAAAACACACATTACCTTACTTAAGGCACCTAAAAGTCCAGTAAACTAGGAAGTATTTGCTCTGGTCTCACCTAGCATTTCACAGTATTATTTGCTAATGGAACGTATTTTTTCCTCACATATATACTAACACAATAAACAAACACTAGATGGTTCATAAGCCAGAAATCTCCCATGAGATATCATACGAATGGCCTGGAATTACTGTTTATTCCAGTTTTAATTTTGCTTTAATAAAATATTTCTCTACAGAGATTAAACGATTTCTACTAAATCAGAGCTTTAGGGGAAAAAAGGGAGAAAACTCAGTTTTTTCACTTTGTCATTACTTATTAAACTACTCTAGCACATGGAAGTTTTAGAACTCAGTGTATAGACGACTGCTAACTGTACAAATTATTCTGTAAATTCTTAAATTTTTTAATTAAGTTTTGAAACCTGTTTCCACAGTATTTTCTGTTTCTGTTGTCTCCAGCCCATCCATGCTGTCCTCATCTTCCACTGTACTTTTTCCTCTACTTCGAGGCCTATGGACAAAGAAATAAACATATAATTAAATGTTACACATTAAAGCTTAGAATTATACTCAAAATAAAGCACAAGTTGAAGGTACACAAAATAATTTAGGCAATTTTTCCTTCACCTTACCATATCAAATAGTAAATATCACTCTTTACAGTCATTTTTCCCACATATTCAGCCCTTCCTTATACCTAAATGTGGGGACAGGCCCATATTAATATGTTTGTGTCATCATAACTCACTTCTGTAAGTATTCTCCAGGCTAGGTTTCCCCCTCTTTTACCAGACCTTGAGATCACTCCCTCTTGTCTACAGTAGTGGTTTTTAACTACCTAGTGGGTTCAAAGTTCACACACCAGGTTACACCTCTAGATCTAATGAAATTGAGGAGTGATGTCCAGACGTCTGCATTTTTAAGACACCTACCCCTCAAGGAGAAAGTGAGGCACACTCCTGCAAACCACCCCCCAAAAAACAAAAAATCTAACTATTAAGCATGATCTAATCACACTTGCCTTACAACTGTGATGAATTTTAATTTATAAACACTTCAGTAAAGTAAAATAAACATAAGAATCATGGTAAGGTCAGTTTGGTGCTTTGTGACCACCTACGGGGGTGGGGGGATAGGGAGGGAGGGAATATGGGAAGATATATACACATATAGCTGATTCACTTTGTTATACAGCAGGAACTAACACAACATTGTAAAGCAATTATACTTCAATAAAGATGTTTAAAAAAAAAAGAATCATGGTAAAGTACAATTCTCCTACCCAATGCAATTAACTAAAAAGACCTTTAAAGTTTTTGAGATCTCATAAAGGATAGAAGTGAGTCAAAAAAAGTTTTGAAACACATAAAATAAGAAAGAAAAAAAAAAAAGACATTATATATAAAAAGAACTTAAAAATGGACAAAGCAGTATTCAGATAATTTCAGAGCTTTAAATTATTTCATTACTTAAAAAGAAAAAGTACAAATGAACAAAGTATTTATTTGAAAAACTTAAGAGTTGAAAACAATAAGGAATCGAGAAAAATAATATGAAAAGGTAAAGCAAAAAAGGCTGTTTTAAAAAACAGGAAACCTATTTAAATCTTTTTTTTTAATTTTATGTATTTATTTATTTTTGGCTGCATTGGGTCTTCGTTGCTGCGTGCAGGCTTTCTCTAGTTGTGGTGAGCAGAGGCTACTCTTCATTGTGATGTGCGGGCTTCTCACTGCAAGGGCTTCTCTTGTTGTGGAACACGGGCTCTAGTCGCGTGGGCTTCAGTAGTTGTGGCTCACAGGCTCTAGAGCACAGGCTCAGTAGTTGTGGCGCACGGGCTTAGTTGCTCCGTGGCATGTGGGATCTTCCCGGACCAGGGCTCGAACCCATGTCCCCTGCATTGGCAGGTGGACTCTTAATCACTGCGCCACGAGGGAAGCCCTAAATCTTATTTTTAAAAGGATATTAATCCATCAAAACCAATAAAGGAGACATAAAAATTTTTTTAAGTTAAAGCAATCAAAGTCCAAATAGTTTTATAAGTGCAATACTACACACTGTCAAAAAGTCATCCTCATCCCACAGAAAAAAATTAAAAGGAAATAACCGAAGCGAAATCCTAACATAACCAAAAAACTATGGATGAAAAGAAATACCAATAAATATAATGAGAATGCAAGTATAATTTAATATTAGAAACTTGCCAATATAACACACCAAGTCAAGCAGCCAAAACAGCATGATTCATGAGGGGAAGGGGGAAAGTAGGCAGAACAAATAAGAGATGACAAAAACTTGATGGGAAAGGGTGATCAGGGCTAAGGTTGATTTTATTGTTGATAGAAAAAGAGAGAGAATAATTATTTTTAGAATTTATTAAGGCAAATAGTTATGTTTAAGTTATGTTTAACTTAAAAAAAAAAAACTTTAGAGGGACTTCCCTGGTGGTTCAGTGGTCAAGAATCTGCCTCCCAATGCGGGGGACATGGTTTCGATCCCTGGTTGGGGAACTAAGATCCCACATGCCTCAGGGCAACTAAGCCCGTGCACCACAACTACTGAGCACACAGGCCACAACTAGAGAGCTCACGCACCACAACTAGGGAAGCCTGCACACCACAGCAAGGAGCCCCACCTCAGCAAAGGATCACACATATGCCACAATGAAGATCCCACATACCACAACTAAGACGCAACACAGTCAAAAATAAAATAAATATATTTTATATTTCCATATTGCATTCATATGCTCCACCATCAGTTAAGGGTGCTAAAGGAGGCTAGAATTTGTAGAACAGAGTACGCAGTAGGGGGGAGCTGTGCGGAGAAAAAGCTCCAGAAATCTGCATAATGGTATCCTTGAGTTTTTATCTGAATACCAAACTGTACAGTTGTGGTATAAAACCTCACAAGGCTGAACAGGAACAGCTTCCAAGGAAAGAACCATTACAGAAGAGCTGCAATACGAACAAGTCCCAGAGCTCACAGAGAGCCAGGAATCAAACATGTTCCCTTTAGCCAGAGTGCCAAGACCTCAATGACTATATATAATGTATTCGGAACACACCTCTAGGAACAGGGCTAAATGAAGCCTAGAACAAATGCCATTCTAGACCATCCCTAAAACAGCTGAAAAAGTATCAACAGAATGAAAATCATCCACAACTAATTCAACTGGTAGCCAAAAAAAGTTTAACACTTGTCAAGGTATTATAACAAAATCCACCTCTCAACAACAACAAAAGGGACTTCCCTGGTGGTGGCGCAGTGGTTAAGAATCCGTCTCCCAATGCAGGGGACGTGGGTTCGATCCCTGGTCTGGGAAGATCCCACATGCCACGGAGCAACTAAGCCTCTGCGCCATAACTACTGAGCCCGCATGCCACGATTACTGAAGCCCACATGCCTAGAGCCCGTGCTCCGCAACAAGAGAAGCCACTGCAATGAGAAGCATGCACACCAGAAGGAAGAGTAGCCCCCCGCTCGCTGCAGCTAGAGAAAGCCTAAACACAGCAACGAACACCCAACACGGCCAAAAACAAATAAATAATAACAAACAACAACAACAAAAAAATCAAAATGTGTGGCATTATAAAAATATATAAGTTATACAAAAAAGCAGGAAAATATGACTCATAACCAGAAGAAAAATCAAGCAATAGAAACAAAACAACAGCAACGATAGAGGGATAAGCACGGATATTAAACCAGCTATTATCAGTATGCCTCATATCTTATTGAATACGGAAAACATGAAAGGAGAAGAGAAATGGAAGATAATTTAAAATGTTAAGAAAGTGTAACTAATAGAAGTAACATCCAAAGATGACATCAAATGAAAATTTGAAAGATTAACATTTAATTAGAAATTGCAAACGATGATTGACCTTAAAGACATAGCAAAAAGCAAACAAATTAACAAAAAAACTAACCTTCCCAAAATAAAGGACAAACACAGCTGCATGCAGTGCCCTGTAGGATGATAACAACCAGTCTAATAGGTGTTAGGCTGGAGTTGGAGGGAGGGGAACAGAAAAAATATTTAGTGAAATAACAGCTACAAAATCTTGCAAATTAAAAAACAAACAAACAAAAAAAAAAACTGACAGACACAAGAAGCACAACAAAATCCCTAACAGACACACACATACACATCAGTAAGGCACTAAACAGTCAATTTGCTGACTAACAGTAATAAAAAGAAAAGCTTAAAAGCAACCCCCCCAAAAGACATACTGTTTACAGGGTAACAAAAATAACTGCAACTTTTTCATCTGAAACTATGTAAGCCAGAAGACAGTGAAACAACATATTTAAAAGTGCATGGAAAAAAATTAAAGAAAAAAACAAACAAAACACATAAACCTTGAATAGAACATGCAGCAAAAGGTATCCTTCAAAAACAATAGTACGGACTTCCCTTGTGGCACAGTGGTTAAGAATCTGCCTGCCAATGCAGGGGACACGGGTTCGAGCCCTGGTCCAGGAAGATTCCACGTGCCGTGGAGCAACTAAGCCCGTGTGCCACAGCTACTGAGCCTGCGCTCTAGAGCCCACAAGCCACAACCACTGAGCCTGCGTGCTGCAACTACTGAAGCCCACGTGCCCTACAGCCTGTGCTCCGCAACAAAGAGAAGCTACTGCAATGAGAAACCTGTGCACCGCAACAAAGAGTAGCCCCAGCTCACCGCAACTAAAGAAAGCTCACGTGCAGCAACAAAGACCCAACGCAGCCATAGATAGATAGATAGATAGATAGATAATAATCTAAAATTTTTTTCAAACAAATGCTAAACAAACTCTTCACCAAAAAACCTTCATTAGAAGATACATTACGGAAATTCTTCAGAAAAAAAGGAAAATACTACTCAAAAATTTGGATCAAAATTTGTCTATGGGGCTTCCCTGGTGGTGCAGTGGTTGAGAGTCCGCCTGCCGAAGCAGGGGACACGGGTTCATGCCCCGGTCCGGGAAGATCCCACATGCTGCGAAGCGGCTGGGCCCGTGAGCCATGGCTGCTGAGCCTGCGCATCCGGAGGCTGTGCTCCGCAACGGGAGAGGCCACAGCAGTGAGAGGCCCGCGTACTGAAAAATAAATAAATAAATAAATAAATAAAAAAATTTGTCTATGGAAAGGAATAAAGAGTGATGGAAATGGTAACTATGTGAATAAATATAAAAGACTTATTTTTAAATCTCTTTAAAAGTTAACTCACTGTTCAAAGCAAAAATAATTTATTGTGGATTTCATAATATATATAAAATTTAAATATATGGCAACAATAGTTCAAAACATCGGAGGGTAAAAGTATACTGATGTACAGGCTTTTTATTACATCTGAAGTGATATTAATTGAAGGTAGACTCTGATGAGTTAAAAATGTGTAACGTAAATCCTAGAGCTACTCCTTTGTAAACACACACACACACACACACACACACACACACACACAGCTTATTAGTCAAATGGAGATAAAATAGAATCCTAAAAAAATATTCAATTAACCCAAAAAAGACAGGAAATAAATAAAAGGAAACAAAGGATAAAATGGGAGAGAGCGGAACAAATATAAAACAAAGTGCAAGTAGATTTAAACCCATCCACATAAATAATTACGTTAAGCGTAAATGGTCTTAACACAACAATTCAAAGGCAAATTTTATCAGATTAAGTTAAGAAAACAAGAACCTTCGTCAAGGAGATAACAGTCCTAAATATGTATGCACTCAATAGCAAAGTTTCAAAATACATAATTGCAAGGAGAAATATTTAAACCCACAATTATATCTGGATATTGCAACACTCTGCTCAATAATTGATACAGGTAGACACAAAACTCCATAAAGAGACAGAAGACTTAAGACTACTACCAACCCACGTGGACCTAATTGACAGTTATAGAACACCCTACCTAATGACAAGAGAATACCTACTCTTTCCAAGCACACAATCCAGAGAATAAGCCAAGCTGTAGTTCAACAAATTTTAAAAGACTGAAATCATATAGAACATGTTCTCTGGTCATAACAGAATTAAACTGTAAACAAACAAAAGAGATGTATGCAATATCCTCAAATATTCAGTAAACAACACAATTCTAAATAAGCCACTAGTGAAGAAAGAAATGACAAGGAAATTAAAAAATAGCTTGAGCTAAATGAAAATGAAAACACAGCATTTCAAAATTTTTAAGATTCAGGTAAGCAGTGAATGAGGGAAACTTACTTAAATAGTTATATCAAGGGCAAGATAGTTATATTAGGGTCAAGATGTAAGATTCCATGTGTAGAGAAGCATAAATAAACTGTGAATGAAAAAAAAACAAAACAAAGATGCAAGATTCCTGTATCAAAGAATTAAGAGGTAACCAACTATATATAAAATAAATAAGCTACAAGGATATACAGTACAACGCAGGGAATATAGCCAATATTTTATAACTATAAACTGAATGATATAACCTTTAAAAATTGTAAAACAATTGTGAATCACTATTTTCTACACCTGAAACTTCTGTAATATAGTACATCAACTTCACCTCAATAAAAATAAACAGTAAAAAAAAAAAAATTTGTTAAATCAGAAAATAACAGCTCAACTCTAATGGTAATACAGGCCTCTACTTTAAGAAATTAAAAAATGAAAATCAAATCAAGCCTGTAATAAATAGAAGGGAAGAAATAATAAAGAGCAGAAATTGATGATATAAAAGCACAACAGGGGCTTCCCTGGTGGCGCAGTGGTTGAGAGTCCGCCTGCTGATGCAGGGGACACAGGTTCATGCCCCGGTCCGGGAAGATCCCACGTGCCGCGGAGCGGCTAGGCCCGTGAGCCACGGCCGCTGAGCCTGCGCTCCGCGACGGGGAGAGGCCACAACAGTGAGAGGCCCGCGTATCGCAAAAAAAAAAAAAAAAAAAAAAAAAAATTTAAAAAAAAAAAAAAAAAAAAAAAAAAAAAAAAAAAAAAAAAAAAAAAAAAAAAAAAAAAAAAAAAAAAAAAAAAAAAAAAAAAAAAAAAAAAAAAAAAAAAAAAAAAAAAAAAAAAAAAAAAAAAA
>RJWK010009740.1:0-27004 GCA_004363435.1 Platanista minor | reverse complement strand
AGGACAATGACATTATATTATAAATAATTTTATGTCAATGAATCAGCAACGTAGATGAATGGACCAAAATCCTTGGAAGGCACAAATTACCAAAAATGACTTAAGAATAGAAATAGAAATTTTGAATAACCCAGTTATCTATTTTAAAAATTGAATTTGTAAGTATAAACCTTCACACAAAGAAAATCCAATCCCAAATGGCTTTACTGATGAATTCTATCAAACTTTTAGGAAATAATACTAACCCTGCACTATCTTCTGTAAATAATGGAGAAGGAAACACTTTCCAACTGATTCTATGAGGCTGGCATTCCACTGACAACAAAATCAAAGACGCTATATAAAACCAATATCCATCATAAGCAGAGACCTGTTCCACAGAATAAAAAAGGAACACTCTACTACCCATTGTTTGCAGATATTAAAATTGTCATACATACCAAGTCAAAACAAGGGTAATGAAAGAAGATAAAATTACAACCTATTTTTCGATTTAAAAACACACATAAAAGTCCCAAACAAAAGATTATCAAGGGGCTCCAGCTCTAAATAAGATGAAGGAATATATGCCAAACTTTTTCTCTCACTGAGTGTATGTAACTATAAAACATGTAAATAATTCATGAAACAGCTATTTGAGTTTCCTTAAAGAAATACAACAGCAGGTTGTTCCGGAACAGACACCAAATTTCAAAGTACTACCGAAGTATCACTAAGTTTACTTCTATTTTACCTCTCCAGTATCTCCTGGCCTGAACTCAAAGAAGTCTGAAACCCAGGACTGACTGCTGAGGTGCAGAAAATGAGAGAGCTCACCTGACCTGACCAACAACCTGCCCATGGGTGGACCTGATCCTAATTAGTATAAGAAAGCCTTTCAGAACTGAGCTAACAGACCTCTGGCCAGGTCCCAGACTGATTACTTGGTACTGCACACACAGTACAAATAGAAACAGTCCTGCAAAAGGCTTTGAAAACTAAACTGACCTTACTACAAGCCCACAAAAGGCTGGTTGAAACCTGTAGCTTGGACCTACCCAGACCAAGTGCCTGCTAAATCAAAATTACCACCATTCTCCATGTTTTTAAAACACACAGTCTTATAATATCTAAAATGTTCAAGAAACAATCCAAATTACTTGATACATATAAAAAACTACAAAAATATCAAATCACACGAAAAAGTACAATGAACAAAAAAAGCTAATGATAAAATGACAGAGGCTGGAATTATCTGATGAGCACTTTGAGGCAGCTATTATAAAATGTTCAAATGAGCGATACTGAACACTCTTAAAACTTAAAATAGAAAGTATGAGCAAATAAAGAAAAGACTTAAAGAAGAAATTTTAGAAATAAAAAATTACAAAACCAAAATTAAAGGCTCACTAGAAATAAATAACAAATGATGGGCCTAAATCAAAACAAATTAAAAATTACATTAAACATAAGTAGCCTAAAACACTCCAATCAAAATACAGAGATTGTGTCAGAATCAATTAAAAAAGAAAATGCCCCACCTATATGCTGCCTACTTGAAACTGAAATCAAATATAATGACATATTTAAGGAAACACATACCATGCAACACTAATCAAAATTAAGCTGGAGTGGATATGCTAATATCATACAAAGCAAACTTCGGGGAAAAAAAAAATGACCAGGGATAAAGAAGGATATTACATATTAATTAATAATACTGATTCCCAACAATACATAATTCTAATTCTAAATGTGTATGTATACCTAACAACAGAACTTCAAAATACATGAAGCAAAAACAAACGACCAGGGGGCTTCCCTGGTGGCGCAGTGGTTGAACGTCCACCTGCAGAAGCAGGGGACGCGGGTTCGGGTTCATGCCCGGGTCCAGGAAGATCCCACATGCAAAAAACCAAAAAACCTTAAAGTACATTATTCTCACTGAATCCTCTTAACTATCCTGTTGAAGGAGACATTACTGTTCCCATTTTACAGATAACCAAACTGAAATTAAGAAAGGTTAAGTACGTTACCCAAAGTCACTCAGTTGGTAAGAGCTAAACTGTAGCGAGGGCAACAGATCCACGGGGAGAAGACCCATGAACTGAGGTCTGTAAAACTACTGGTTCCTCCTAAACTTCAACTTTAAAAAAAAATTTGTTGGGGGTAAGGGAGCTAGCTATCTTGGACCAGTGCCTGTATTCGCTACCAAACATAACTTTAGTCAGAACTCCATTACTCAGCCCCTCACACATCAAAATTGGCAAAGGAAAAATTCTTACAAGCTCAAGACCATCTCTCCTCTAAGTGTCTCAGGATTTCACTCCACTGGACCAAGACATGTTGACCCACACACTCTCAAAAAACCAAGAGGTTGAAAGCAGGGACTTGAACAGGTATTTGTATACCTGTGTCCACAGGAGCTTTACACCCTTCTAGGACCTCACTCCAATAATCTTCAACCTTACAGGATCTGCCAATTCATCTCCCCTACCAGCTTCTCATGGTTCAGCTAAAAGGCAGCTGTAATACAGCGGTTACAAGCATGGATTGCAGAGCCATACTGCCTGTATTAAAAGGCTAATTACCAGCTGCACAACCATATATGAGCTGCTTAAACTCAGTGCCTCAATTTCCTCATCTGTAAAGTGGTACAAAAGCACGACCTCACAGGATTACTTTGAGGACTGAATGTAAAGCACCTACAAGCCAGTTCCCTGGTAGGCACTCACTGTTAGCTATTGACACTGGGGCCCTCTCTCCTCATCCCCATATCTTTATTACCTCTTTTCCCAGCTTGGATCCCATGGTCAGCAGTCATAATCACTCTGTTACACAGACCCTCAATACTTCCTTTTATTTCATTCCATTATATTTCTCTGTGAAAAACCTCAATCCTTATTAAATCTAACCCTCGACCTAGTCTGGTCTGTGAATTCAAGCTGAGGGAAAAAGATACAGCCAGGCTACTGACTTCACTTTGTATTTCTAACCTCACACCTCAAGCAGCCCCTCACTGCTGCCCAGCAATCTCCACTTGGGTCAGTTTACTCTCCCATTACCTTAGATATTTATTTCATACTTTTTCTGTCTTCGAACATTTAAGGGACTTCCCTGGTGGCGCAGTGGTTAGGAATCCACCTGCCAATGCAGGGGACACGGTTTCAATCCCTGGTCCGGGAAGATCCCACATGCCACGGAGCAACGAAGCCCGTGCGCCACAACTACTGAGCCTGCGCTCTAGAGCCTGCGAGCCACAACTACTGAGCCCACGTGCTGCAACTACTGGAGCCCCATGCTCTGCAACCAGAGAAGCCGCCACAATGAGAAGCCCGTGCACCCCAACGAGGAGTAGCCTCTGCTCACCGCAACTAGAGAAAGCCCACCCGCAGCAACAAAGACCCAAAGCAGTCGAAAGTAAAAAAACAAAAAAAAATGTTAAGACTCTCCATTTTACACCCTTCAGTTGATAGAACTTGCTTGTTATTTCAATGGCAAAATAGAGGTATAGTCAGAAGAGTTTCCATATCCTCCTACCAAACCCTCCGATTTTCCCGAATGTTTTCCCATATACTCTCCTTTCCCTCCTATTAAACATACCATGTATGCTCCTAGCGGACATCAATCCCCCTACCTGTGTTCCGGATCACATTTTCTTTCCTGTTCATGAACTTTGCATTATTCCCTTCTTCTCCTGAATTATCAACCTTTCCTACTCTGAAAATCAGTCCCATCAGCATACAATTTACTGCAATAACGACAATCTTGTTTTAAAAAAAAAAAGAAAAAGAAAACCCTCTCTGGACTCCACATCCTCTCCCAGCTACTTCCCCACTTCTCCGCACCGACCTTAGAACAATACTCCTTGAAAAAGTTCTCTATCCTGTTCTCCACTTCAGCTCCATGCCTCTCTATCTGAATGTCCTCCCCCACATCCCACTGAAGGGGCTGGGATCAGGGTCACTAAAGAACAGGGTGACATACAACTGGGTTTGCCTGGACTGTGCCAGTTTAGGCCTGTCATTCTCGCATAATGATTGTGCTCCTGTCACATTCAAAATGTCTTGGTTTGGACTTCCCTGGTCGTCCAGCGGCTAAGACTCTGCGCTTCCACTACAGGAGGCACGGGTTCGATCCCTGGTCAGGGAAGTTCCACGTGCTGCGCGGTGCAGCCAGAAAAGGGGGAGGGGTGTCTTGGTTTGATCAATAAATTATCTAGTTACTCTACCAAGCACCTACAACTTGCCAATTCTCAATCTGTCGTATGCCCGTGAGACGCATGCTCGTTTTCTCCTTAGCTTCTTGGACATAGCATTCTCCTGATTCTTCTACCACACTGGCTGCTGCTTCTCACTTCCTTTGCCGGTTCCTCTTCCTCTTTACTGACCCCTAAATGGTAGAGTGTCCAGGGCTCTGTCATTAAACCTCTTCTCTACATACAAAGGCTCATTCCCTGGGTAATCTCACCCAGTCTCTTTATGTATACGCTGTTAACTCCCAAATTCCTCTATTTCTTACCTCTCTACTAAATTACAACTCATATTTAACTGTCTACTCAACAGCATCTCTAAAGTTAATACATCAAAAACCAAATGTGACTCCACACCCTACCCTCTGAAACTTGCTTTTTCCAGTGTTTCCCAACTCAGTCGATAGTGGCATCAGTCACCTGAGTAACCCAGCTCCATAACCGTAGATCCCCTTCTCTCATTCCCCATATACATCACGTCAGCAAATCTTGTCAGCTCTACCTCCAAGATATATAGGCATCCCCCACTTTTCAAAAGCTCGCTTTATGCCACTTCACTTTCACAAGAGACCTACATTAGTACCTGTTTTCACCAACCAAAAGAAATCCAAAGAGGATTTTCACTTTTCCAAAAAAAAAGGGGTAACTGCTGCTTCGCTTTATGCCATCTCGGCTTATGAAAGGTTTCATAAGAACACTACTTTCGGGTAGCAGGAGAGACCTGTATTCCAAACAGCAAACTTCTCACCATTTACAACTGCTAAGAGCCTCAAGTCACCATCATTCTTTTTGTTACTGTTACAATTGGGAATTATACAACTGACCTTTACTGAGTATTTAGTATGTAAGAGCCACTGTTTTATCACCATTTCTATTTTACAGGTGAATAAAATGAAGCTCAGGGAAGATAACGGATCTTCAAGTTTACTCAAATTTAATAGGTCTAGAGCGCCATCTTCTGAGAAACCTCCGTGCAATGAGAGCGAAGTGGAGGAAGAAGCAAATGCACAGGCTGAAGCGCAAAAGAAGAAAGATGAGACAGAGGTCCAAGTAAACTTGTACACCCATGGCAGCCACAGGAGCAGAAACAATGGAAGCCAGAGGCCAGGGATGCTGGTACAAATTGTTGGACTGCTTGCCTACTGTCTAGAACTTGTCTCAGTGGATCTGGAACATCGATGGCCATTCTGATCACCTCGACCACCTTTGAGAGACCCACCTTGCTCGTATCAAAATGGTCCCTTTTGGTCCTTTGCCCTGGACCTTTTGACATACTGGACTAATTCTATTCTCAGTTGTGGCTGAATGTAACATGTAACAATAAATCATCTCTTTTGTTGTCTTAGCTGAAGAAAAAAAAAAAATTTAATAGGTCTAACTCCACAGCCAATATTCTTAACCACTGGCTATATCGCAATTAGTGGCCTCCCTGTTTCCATTCTCACTGGCCTACAGGCTCCCCAAACAATTCTGGATGATCTTTCTGAACAGTAAATTAAAAACAGGTCACTCTCTTCCTCTCAATCCTCCAACGGTTTCTCATCTAGGATGAAGTCCGAAGTCCTCTTGTCCTACTAGGCCCTACATGATGTGCCTTTCCTGGTTACCTCTGATCCTCACATGTGAACATTCTCCACCTTACACTCTGCCATTCTGCTGTACTGGCCACCTAGAGCTTCATAAACACACTTAAGATGTTCCACTTCGGGGCCTTGGCATTTATGGATTCCTCTGCCTAGAACACTTCTCCCAGATAGTCACAGGCTTCTCTTCATTGAGGTTCTCGCTGAAACATCACATCCTCAGAGAGGACTTTTCTCACCAGCAAATCCACAAAATAGGGCCTGTCACTTGCTATCCATTTCCCCACTTCAGTCTTCTTTGTGTCCCACATCACACTTATTTTTATCTTATTAATCTGTCCCTTAAGATAGAATGTAATCTCCACTAGGGCTGGAATTTTGTTTTAGTCACTACTGCACTCCCCACACCTGACAGCACCAGACATTACACAGGCACTCAATATGTGCTTTGCTGAATCAATACAATAGTTCTTCAACTCAAGAGGAAAAACAGGAATTTAGTAACTAGAATTCAGATAACCACCTAACCATTCTAAAGATAAGCAAGTTATTGTCCTGCTTCCCACTGAACGGGAAAATTTTATATGTAGTCAAACTTTAAAAGAAAGCCATGTCACCTAAGGCTGAATGTTATGTAATTAAGGTAAACAAAGGGAAATAAGAAGTTTTCACACCACAAGGGACTTGACAAAACCGTCAGCACTGACAGATAACACACAGCCAACAGCTACTTAGAAGACACGAGTTAATCAACTGAAAAGCTCTAACAGAGTTTTCCGTAAGACTGATCACCATAGTAACATATAAACATCAACGACTTTCCTATTCCTCCTATTGAACCAACAACAGCAATAATCAATTCAAATGTAATGAAAAGACATGCAGTAACCATCAAGTGACTAGGAACAACTTTAATGAGAAATATAATAAAACTTTACTTATGAACATAAAGGAAGAACCAAGTAAATTGAGAGACAAACCTAACAGGAAAAGGGACAACGAACACAAACCAGCAACTGATAGATAAAATGAATGGACCTATAAAACATGATGAAGTGTCCAACCTCACAGAGTAATCAGGGAAACCAAACAATGAAATGGAAAATGAAGAATACTGATACTATTCAGTGATTGTGGGAGTACAGAAGAGACAAATGCTCACTCGTAACAGCTGGCAAGGACGTAAATGGCACAGCATATGCGAAAAGGCGATTCAGCAATATCTGTCAAACTATAAAGTGTGCACAGCACTTGATCACTTTCACATCTGGAAGTCTATCTCATGCACACAAATACACAGAGAATGGATATAGATGTGGAAATATATAAGGGTGTTCACTGTAGCACAAACAGCTTAAAAGCTGATCAAAGGAATTTTTTTTTTTTTTTTTTTTTTTGCGGTCCGCGGGCCTCTCACCGCTGTGGCCTCTCCCCCTGCGGAGCACAGGCTCCGGACGCGCAGGCCCAGCGGCCACGGCTCACGGGCCCAGCCGCTCCGCGGCATGTGGGATCTTCCCGGACCGGGGCACGAACCCGTGTCCCCTGCATCGGCAGGCGGACTCTCAACCACTGCGCCACCAGGGAAGCCCAGGAATATTTAAATAAAGTATGCTCTACCCACTCAATGATTTGCAGTTTCTGATCACTACAAACAATGTATTTGTACTTTCTATTTGCACTAAAATAGAAAGCTCTCTAAGACATAGTTTCAAGAGGAAAAGGGGAAAAAGGGCATTACAGAATATATGAGTCCATGAATTTTTATAAGTGTATACAAATGTACAAATATGCATATAAGCATGTACATTTGCATGTGTATACACTTACAAATAGAGCAAGCTACCCAGAATGCTACACACCAAACTGGTAATAGTGGTTTCTTCTGTAGATATGAAAGAAAAAGAGGGCCAAGGAATGGCCTTTAATTTTTCACTCCCCACGAGTTCCATAAAGGGCACATATTCATCTACACTTTAATAACCTGATATATATCTATGTATATGATTATATCCATATACATGCACAATAAAATATCAAGCCACAGCACTACTGTTCTATGGTTAGAATATCATTTGACCCTTAAGCCACCTAAAATATGTCACTTACTAGGTAACATTAAATAATTTTCCTAAAAATATTACTAATACAGAAACAGAGTAATATTTTTGGAAGAGAAAACAAACATATAAGGGTTGTACCAATTTACATTCCCAGCAACAGTGTAGGAGGGTTCCCTTTCCTCCAAACCCTCTCCAGCATTTATTATATGTAGATTTTTTGGTGATGGCCATTCTGGCCACTTGGCAGATGGACCTAGAGATTATCATACTAAGTGAAGTAGGTCGACAGAGAAAGACAAATATCATACGATATCACTTATATGTGGACTCTAATAAAATATGATACAAATAAACTTATTTACAAAACAGAAACAGACTCACAGATCTCAAAATCAAACTTATGGTTACCAAAGGGGGAACGTGCGGGGAAGTGATAAATCAGGAGATTGGGATGAACATATACACACAGTACTACATCTAAAATAGATAACTAACAAGGACCTACTGTAGACCACAGGGAACTCTACTCAACACTCTGTAATGACCTATATGGGAAACAAATCTGAAAAAGAATGGAGATATATATATGTATGTATAACTGATTCACTTTGCTGTACATGTGAAACTAACACAACATTGTAAGCCAACTATACTCCAACAAAAATTTTAAAAAGAGAGAGAGAGAAAAAGAACAAATTCTCAATAGAAAAATCAAAGAATATGGCCAGCAATTGAAAAAGACAATGAAACGGTCTTTAAACACATGAGACATTCAACCTAACAATTTTAGAAATGGAAATTAAAGGATATATCATTTTACTAACAAATTAACAAAGAGTGATAACTCCTTCAGCTGGGCCAGTTAAAGGAAAACAAAACACTAGTAGGAGTGTAATTTGTACAAATATACCAAAGATATTCTAAATACAGAGCCCAGAGTAAAGCTCTTACTTAGTCTCACATGTCAAAAAAAGTTTTGGAGGAAAATTATAAAGACTAAGTAAAACACTATGCTAGTAATTGTCAAGGCAAATTTATGTAGCAATAAGAACATTAAGGCAATGCAAAGAAAAATCAAGAGCAACCATATTCCCATTAAATAGCCAATAATCATCACAGCAGCTCAAAATGGGCATAATCAATTAAACTGGCATCATCCTTCCTACATAATAAGTGTGAACTCTTTATAGTCAGGGGTACTTACAGCTGATAATTACACACAGTAAGTAGTGTCTACAGGTATGACTGTTTAGCTAAAGTTTAAGTTTCACAAAGTCTAGAACATCTGGAGTAAGGGGGAAGCATATAATTACCATATATAAAAATAAAACTTTCTAAGAAATACCGAAACATATCATTTTTATTGTTATTGTTTTACGACTTCACAATCAAAGAATTTATAGTAGTATGGAATTTTGCAATGATGGATAGTTGTGAAGTTTAAGCATTTGTTAAGAATGACAGTTCAAAAAATAGGGGAGGGCTTCCCTGGTGGCGCAGTGTTTGAGAGTCCACCTGCCAATGCAGGGGACACGGGTTCGTGCCCCGGGTCCGGGAAGATCCCGCATGCCGCGGAGCGGCTGGGCCCGTGAGCCATGGCCGCTGAGATTGCGCGTGCAGAGCCTGTGCTCCGCAATGGGAGAGGCCACAACAGTGAGAGGCCTGCGTACCGCACAAAAAAAAAAAAGAAAATAGGGGAAAGAAAAAAACACAAGGGGTCCACACAAAGATCTATTTTTCAGAAGGTCTTTGAATTAAAATAATTACAAACTTTAACATCCATTTTATTTGCCTGAAATTTCCTTTTAAATAAATTTTCTTAGGGAGCGGGGTGTGTGTGTGTGGGAGCCGAACTTTCTGTGCAATTCCATAAAGCTAAAACTGCCCAAAAAATTAAGTCATTTTTTTAGAAAATGTATTGACTGTTTTTTAAAATCTTGCATTCCAGTAAACTATTTTCAAAACAGTGTTTTGTGGTGAACTATAGATAGAAAGACAGGATAAAGGAAAATACTAAAACTATTACAGGGAAGGGAAATTTATTTACAAAGAATCAATAATGAAGGGAATTTCCTGCTGGTCCAGTGGTTAAGACTCAGCACTTTCACTGTCGTGGACCCAGGTTCAATCCCGAGTCAGGGAACTAAGATCCCACAAGCTGTGCAGTGCGGCCAAAAAAAAAGTCAAAACAATACCAAATTTCTCAACAGAAATATTGTAAGTACAAAACAATCAAAATAAAAACAAACATGGAAGGGGTGGAAAGGATTTGACAAATAATAAGCATTAGATAAGACAGCAGAATTAAATCCAAACATATGCGGTTCCCTGGCGGCACAGTGGTTAAGAATCCCCCTGCCAATACAGGGGACACAGGTTCGAGCCCTGGTCCAGGAAGATCCCACATGCTGCGGAGCAACTAAGCCCATGCGCCACAACTACTGAGCCTGTGCTCTAGAGCCCATGTGCCACAACTACTGAGCCTGTGCTCTAGAGCCCACGCTCTGCAACAAGAGAAGCCACCACAATGAGAAGCCCACGCACCACAACGAAGAATAGCCTCCACTGGCCGCAGCTAGAGAAAGTTTGCGCACAGCAACAAAGACCCAATGCAGCCAAAAATAAATAAATAAAAATTTTTTAAATGTATATTAAAAAAAAAAAACAACAACAGCAACAAAGAGGACAATTTTTTAGAAAAACAAAACAGATTTTTATACCACGCAAAGACACCAACCAACTAACTTCTAAAGTCTCAGGAAGAAGGAAAATTGTCCCAGAAGGAAAATCTGAGATGTAAAAGGGAATGGTAAGGGAAAAAAAGAGTGAACTTGTCACTATTTCTAAACCAACACTGTTTGAAAGGAGACTAATATTACTGTCTGATTTATGGGATGACAAAAAGGCCTAAAGATGATGGGCAACAAGAACATGTAAGTCAGGAGGCAGGGTAATCAGAGGCAGAGCATATTAAAGTTGTTACTGTTCAGGAGTTAGGTGAATTAATGATTCTGTTACATCTTAAATATTTATGCTAATGTTTCTAGGTAGACAGAAAAACAATACACATAGAATGTATAACTACCAAAGGGGAAGAGTGAAAACAAGATGGAACATGGAAAAACACCTCAATCCCGAAGTGAAAATGAATAAAGTGTATTTGGTATATGAACACAGATGAATCACACAAAAGGATAAAAGCAATTTGCAGAGACTGTATACAGTATATACAATACATGATTCCACTGAGGTAAAGTTTTAAAGCAGGCAAATCTGAACATATATAGGGACACACATACAAATGTGGTTTTTAAAAACTATAAAGAGAAAGAAAATATTAAAAACAAACTTCAGGGGCTTCCGTGGTGGCGCAGTGGTTGAGAGTCCGCCTGCCGATGCGGGGGACGCGGGTTCGTGCCCCAGTCCCGGAAGATCCCACATGCCGCGGAGCGGCTGGGCCCGTGAGCCATGGCCTCTGAGCCTGCGCGTCCGGAGCCTGTGCTCCGCGACGGGAGAGGCCGCACCGCAGCGGTGAGAGGCCCACGTCAGAATGATTACTCTGGAGGGGAAGAAGGGGTGTGATCAGGGAGAGGCAATTTAGCGGACTTCAAAGAATATTGGATAGTATTCTTTTTCTTAGACTATAAAGTAGGTACAGAAATACTCGTTATTCTTTAAACTAAACTATATATAGCTATAAAAAAAATTACATGTAGAAGAATGTGAAATTTCACAATTTAAAAAGCTAATTTAGAAAGGAATCTCCCTCCACTCCAAATATCCCAGATTCCTCCAATCCTTAATTACAGACTTCTAAAATATACTTGACTACACATCTCTTCTTCCCCCAAGGCCTATTCAACTTAGTAGCATTAATTATGTCCTACCTTGACATCTCTTTTACACATGCCTTTCATCATTATTTAAACTGTGATTTGTTAATTAACTAGTCAAGTTGGGGTTTTTTCTTTTTACTTTTTACTTTTTGTTTCCTATCTAGACTGTACACTCTCTAAGGCAAGACATACTTCTTTGGGGCTTCCTGCCCTGCCCAGAACCTGCCAGAACCTTTCTTTGTACAAAGTAGATGTTTGGATGTTTATTCATTTTTGTACCCAATTCTAGATTTACACCTGCATACACCTGGGTATTTACGTCCCAGTCTCATGTTTCTTAGCCAGTTAGTATGAAACAATAATTATGAACGATACACGACCCAATCAAGAAACTCAAACTTCTAACATTCTCTTCACTCTGAAATATTTTCTTTAGTATATATTAAGTCACAAGTCCTGAGTTTGTTTTTTTTAGGGACTGCATCTTAATTTTCTGTGCTTTTTTCAATTTATGAAATAAGAACACAAACTCTCTTATCTCCTTTAAAAACTTACAAGGAATCAAATGAAATGTATAAAAGCTGTTCAGTTTTCTCCCTCTTCAAAGAAACCTCTGCTGGGATTTCCCTGGCGGTCCTATGGTTAAGACTCAGGGGAAACGGGTTGGATCCCTGGTTGGGGAACTAAGATCCCGTGTGCCGTGTGGCGTGACCAGAAAATAAAAGAAAAAGAAACCTCCTGAACTCTTCTGGAAAGAACCCACACACTGCCTTCCCTCCACTCCCTCATCTCCCACTCACCCCTTAATAAGGCCCTCACAATACCAATGAAACTTCCTTCAGGGCCACTATTTGAGCAGTTTCTAAACTCCATCTTCACATTCTTTCAGTTGAACCAGTTTACAGAAGTCAGGTTAAACATTTCACAGAAGTCATAAAGCAAAATACGTATTGATAATTTGAAATTTAGAACTTGTTTCAAAACGGGGGTGGGGGAAGAGAGGGGAGAACAGTGACAGCACAGACGAAACATGACTGACCACTAGGTGACGGCAACACGGGTTCAGTATAAAATACCTCTACTTTTATATATACTTAAAATCCCATAATAAAAAGTTTTTAGGAAACTTATTTACTACTTGGTCATAACTGCATGACTAAAAGCGTACCTGACGTAGTGCCATAAAATCTCAATATCAGCAGGACTTGTTCTCCTTGTTCCCCAATTAACGAATCCATCCTACAGCATCCCAGACGAGACATCTAGTCTCTACTTCAATCAACACGCAGCACATACCAGTAACACCCGGACAGAGATACAAGTACGAATACAAGACGTTCATCAAACCTAAGGAGTGTGTACATGGGAAATAAATTATAAACAGGATGGCTCAAGTGCTGTGAAAGCAACTAATCTACCTGAGAGGAGAGAGACCACTTTACGGTTAGTAAAGACTTCACAAAGTAGGATGGGTAAGATTTCAGACCAGTGAAGGGGAAAAGAACGAAAGTGGAGAAAGGGAGGAGAGGAAAGTAATTCAGGTAGCAGGAATGGCTACAGTAGGTAGAAGTGGGGGTGAAATTTAGCCATATTCAGAAGAGAACAACAAATAAGTGCTGACAGATAGCATGGATCCACGATACAGAAAGGACTTGAATGTCAAGCTGAGAAGTCTGAATAAATGTCGGCAGAGAGGTTCTGAAAGTTTTACAGCAAAAAGCATCAGCACCAACTATACATCAGAGGAAAAAAACCTCATCAGTTTAACAACCCAGTTTAGAAAATGAGACGTGAAAGAGCTGCTCAATGCACACCCCATTCCGTGGTAGAGCAGCTTGAGTAGTCACTCACTCACCAAGTTCTGGGGTTTTTTAATTCAAAGCCAAAATGTGGTTACTCATTTCTTCAACAAATACTTCAGGGCTGGCTCTGTGTTGGACACTGCTCTACGCCTGCCAGTAATTTCTGTTTAGTAGTCCTGGTTCTGTACTCTAGAGCAGTAGTTCTCAACATGGCGGGGCAGCGGGGTGCAGAGTTTTTGCCCCTCCACCCCCAGGCCTACTGGCTATATCTGAAGACATCTAGGGGATGCCGCTAAACATCCCTCAGTGCACAGCACGGTCGCCACAAGGATCAGCCAAGGACGAGAAGCCCTGCCCTAGGCGTCTGACCAGCACAGTCTGCCCACCCTTCCTGACTGCCTAACGCGTGCTCCTCCCATTTTCTCCTGTTTCTACTACAATAGGGGCCTTAAAATATCTTAAATTCACAACATAATTTTAATAATTTGGCAAGTGAAAGTAGACACACCATGAATCTCAAGATTTGGTTTTTAAAATTTTTATAACCTAAATTTATTTTAGAATAGCTTTTAGAAATAAAATTGTCTTCCTCTCCTGACATCTATTCTCAAAAACTCAGGCTAAAAGCTTTGAGTAATGTGTGTTTATCCCTTTCCTTTTGTGTGTTCCTACTGCAGTTAATCACCACATTCTGCCACCTCTTTCCATGTAATGCTCCACCTTCCGACGTATCCCCTTCTAGGCCCGTATCCCCTTCTAGGCCCGGTGCCACCGTCTGAACTATTTCACTCGATGTCTTCTCTGGAGCTCTTGGCATTGTCTATGCCTCGCACCCTCCCTCCCTAGCTATCTGACTTGCTAACACTGCATTTTTCACCTGCTCAAAATTCCATAACGTTGCCTACAACATACCAAATAAAACCCCAGGTCCTGGGCTTCCCTGGTGGCGCAGGGGTTGAGAGTCCGCCTGCCGAGGCAGGGGACACAGGTTCGTGCCCTGGTCCGGGAGGATCCCACGTGCCGCGGAGCGGCTGGGCCTGTGAGCCATGGCCGCTGGGCCTGCGCGTCCGGAGCCTGTGCTCCACAACGGGAGAGACCCACAGACCAGAGAAAAAACAAACAAACAAACCCAGTTCCTGAAGCTTGGCATTCAAGTCCGTTTTTCAACTGGCCACAATCTGCCTTTCCAATTCTTTTTCCCACTGCGCCCCCCAAGAATATCCTTTTTCAGCAAAATGAGTTACTGGGGCACACAAACAATCTTTCCAGATCAGAGAAACCAAAAGCCACTTGGGCTCCATTCAGATAAAAGATAAGCTTTCAACTCAGAATAGCTCTAAGGGATCAATTTATTGGGAATCTTATCTATCCATAGCTCTTTCTTATGAGAGATAACCCCCTTGGCTCACTGTCCTTATTCAAAACGTCGCCTGTACACCTCTCCCCCTCTCTGAACTCATCCTACCCTTCAAATTTACCATCCTTTTAAACAGTTCTCACAATACCCTAAAGCAGAGTCATCTCTACCACCACAATTGCCCCACCCCATCCCATGGCCTGAGGCCTCTGGTCCTCAGGCCATTCACTAGTTCTCTTTTACATTCAGATAAAATTGTGACTGACTCATCTGTAAGCTGAATGGGGGACAGGAGGGGTATTTACATTCCCAAACCAATCTTCAATGCTCTTTTTTTTTCTTCCAGTTTTATCAAGATATCATTGACATATAGCACTAAGTTTAAAGTGTACAGCTTAATGATTTGACTTACGTACATCATGAAATGATTGCTACAATAAGCTTAGTGAACGTTCATCATTTTGTACAGATAAAAAAGAAAAAATGTTTTCCTTGTGATGACAACTCTTGGGATTTTCTCTCTTAACAACTTTCATATATAACCTAGAGTGTTAATTACCTTTATCATGTTGTACACTACACTTCCAGTACGTATTTATCTTATAAACTAGAAATTTGTACCTTTTGACTGCCTTCATCCAATTCCCCCCTCCCCCTATTCCCCAGCTCTGATAACAAATGATAGCTTTTTCTACGAATTAGTTTGATTTTGAAGTATAATTGACCTACAACTCTTATGATACTTCCCATTACACAACATAATGATTCAATATTTCTAAACATTTCAAAATGATTACCACGATAAGTCTAGTTAAGATCTGTCATCATACAAGGATAATAATTATTGACTGTATTCCCCACATTATATATTTCATACCTGTGACTCATTTAGTTTATAACTGGGAGTTTTGTACCTCTTAATCTCCCTCACCTATTTCTCTCATCCCCTCACCCCTTCTCCCCCTCTGGCAACCACCTGCTTGTTCTCTAGATCTATGACTCTGTCTTGTTATGTTTGTTCATTTCTTTTGTTTTTTAGATTCCACATATAAGTGAAATCATGTGGTATTTGTCTTTCTCTGTCTGACTTATTTCACTTAGTATAATACCCTCTGGGCCCACACCCATGTTGCTGCAAATGGCAAGATTTCCTTCTTTTTCCTAGCTGAGTAATATTCTACTGTGCATATGTACCACATCTTCTTTATCCGTTCATCTACTGATGGGCATTTAGGTTGCTTCCATATCTTTGACGATCGTAAACAGTGCTGTTATGAACACAGGGGTACATGTATCTCTTAAAGTAGGTGTTTTCATTTTCTTTAGATAAACACCCACGAGTGGAACTGCTGGACTGTATGATAGCTCTATTTTTAATTTTTTGAGTAAACTCCACACTGTCTTCCATAGTGGCTGCACCAACTTACATTCCCTCCAACGGGGTATGAGGGTTCCCATTTCTCCACATCCACACCAACACTTGTTCTTTGTTGTCTGTTTGCTAAGAGCCATTCTGACAGGTGTAAGTTGATACCTCATTGTGGTTTTGATTTGCACTTCCATGATGATTAGTGATGCTGAGCATCTTTTCATGTGACTGTTGGCCATCTGTATGTCTTCTTTGGGAAAGTGCCTATTCAGTTCCTCTGCCTGCTTTTAATTTGAGTTGTTTGGTTTTCTGACGTTGAGTTGAATGCATTCTTTGTATACTGATATTTTGGATATTAACTGCTTATCAGATGTATCTTTTGCAAATATCTTCTCCCACTCAGTAGGCGGCCTTTGTGTTTTCTTGATGGTTTCCTTCACTGTGCAAAAAGCCTTTTTAGTTTGAATTTTTTTTTTTTTTTTTGCTTTTGTTTCCCTTGCCTGAGGAGACAATATCCAAAAAAATACTGCTAATACCGATGTCAAAGAACATACCTGCCTATGTTTTCTTCTAGAAATTTTATGGTTTCAGGTCTTACATTTAAGTCTTCAATCCATTTTGAGTTTATATATTTATTGTGTGTGTTTGTATATGTTATGAGAAAGTAGTCCAGTTTGATTCTTTTGCATGTAGCTATCCAGTTTTCCCAAAACCATTTACTGAAGAGGCTGTCTTTTCCCCATGGTAAATCCTTGCCTCCTTTGTTGTAGATTAATTGACCACATTAAGTGTGGTTTGTTTCTGGGCTCTCTATTCTGTTTCATTGATCTATGTGTCTGTTTTCGTGCCAGTACCATACTGTTTCTGGTTACTGTAGCTTTGTAATACAGTTTGAAATCAGGGAGCATGATCCCTCCAGGTTTGTTCTTCTTTCTCAAGATTGTTCTGGCTATTTGGGGTCTTTTCTGTTTCCATAAAAATTTTAGAATTATCTGCTCTAGTTCTTTGGAAAATGCCATTGGTATTTTCATAGGGATTGCACGGAATTCGTAGATTCCCTTGGGTAGTGTGGTCATTTTAATAATGTTAATTCTTTCAATCCATGAACACAACTGTACATCTTTCCATTTGTTACTGTTGTCTTCAATTTCTTTCAACAGTGTATTATTGCTTTCTGAGTACACGTCTTTTACCTTCTCTTTGATTCAATTATAAATGGAATTGTTTTCTTAATTTTTCTTTCTGATAGTTTGCTATCAGTGTATAGAAAAGCTGCAGATTTCTGCATATTAATTTCCTATCCTGCAACTTTACTGACTTCATGGACGACTTAGTTTTTGGTGGTTTATTTTCTATTTTTTCTACGTGTTTTCCATACATGTATGTATACATACATAATTTGTATGTGTATGTAAAAAATATATACCACTAAGTGTCTGTAAACCTTAAGATGGTGGGCATTTTTATGTTCTTTTGTTGATGAACATTTATAATTTAGATGTATTTTTTCTGATACAATAAACATTTTTAACTCAACTACTTATAGTTGAATGGCAGTCTTACAAAACCTAAGAAACCTGGGTTTAACGTATGTGTGAGAAAAAATTTTTTCAATAGGAATGCTAAAACATCTCCCCCACAGTTCAGGGATCAAACTGTATCACCAGCCACACTGGGGATTCTCACTTTGCCATGGGATAGGCGGCTACTAGACCAGAAACCCTGGGAAAGACTCTGTTGATATAAGACTAAGGGGAAGGGTTAGAGGCCTGGAGACCCTGGGAGGGGAGGGATTATATGACACATGTTACGGGGACTGCTTGGTGTGCATTAGGCACAAAGCACAAACTCGGACGAGGCCGAAAGCTCAGGTTCCATCTCACCTCCGCCTCTTACTAGAGTATAACCTTGAGCAAGTCCCTTAACTTCCCCTGCACATCTGCTCATCTGTACAACAGGGATAGTAGCATGCTGGGAACAGTGCCTGGCACCACAGTTAAGTGCTCGTTAGTCATCTACATTTCCTGTCATCATTTCTCCTATGACGCCCAGCACTGTACTCCTTGGACAGCAGCAGTGACTTCTCAACCACTGCAACCAACCACTTTTTTTTTCCAGACAGCCTCCTTTCTAGCCTTGACAGCTACCTAAGCTCTGAAAAGGACAAGAGCCAGGACTCTAGAAGGAGGCAGAGTGTGTGTGTGTGCGCGTGTGCCCGCGTGCATGTGTGTGCACGTGCGTGTGTGTTGGCGGCAATGGGGGAGCAAGAAGGGAGCAATACCAAGAAAGAAACCAAATCTGTATAAGCAGTTCAGAAAAGGGTACCATGAGTCACTCTCCACAGTGATGCCAAAGTGATCCTCATAAGATTTGTTTCTTATGTCGTTCACCTGGATAAAAACCTTTCAGTGTCTCTCCATGGCCTTCAGAGTTAAGTCAAAACTCTTCCTTAATCGACTTAAAATCCCCACTATCTCTGCAGCCTCCTACACCAAGCACACTCGACTCAGCCATAAGACATCCCCACAGTTACAAATGCACTCACTCCCCAGAGCCTTTGCACATGCTGCTCCCTCTGCCTGAAAAGGAATCACCTCCTCCAGAAGCAAACTGCTATTCAACCTTCAAAACGCAGCTCAAGATCAACTACAGAGCTCTTTCCCAACCTTCAAGCTAAGCACCTCTGTTATGTGCTCCCCAGTATGTGCAGAATACTATTTCTACCACACTGTACTGGTCCCCCACCAGCCAGTGACTGTGGTGGAATCTTGCCTTTATCTGTTAATTTTCAGATACTTTCCTGCACAGTGACTTATACATAAGAAAATAAGAATAAGAAAAACCTATCAAGCACAGTTGGGAAAGGCTCATGAACCAACTCATTACACCACAAACTGATAAAGAAAGAGAAAGAATCAAACATTTATCCTGCCTTTCCTATACAAACTGTTACACTAGGCAACCAAACAACAGGTGAGGGGGACTTTTCTCTTTATAAAAAGCATTCCAGCTAATAAAATGAAGGCATAACAGAACATCACCACTTTACAACCTAGTAAATGAATCAGACCCAGACACTGGTCATCAATAGCTGCCAGTATCACGAAAAGAGACAACCAGACATTATGTGTCTCCAGATGAAAGAATGCACTGCAACATGAGCAGCAGTCATGGAAAATAAAATGGAACTCGAATCTGATCAAGCCTCTAGCTCCAACTACGTACAGTTGACCCCTGAATCACCCAGGTTTGAACTAGGCAGGTGCACTTACACATGGATTTTTTCCAATGAATAGGTACTGCAGTACTATACAATCTGTAATTGGGTGAATGTGTGGATGCAGAACCACAGATACGGAGGCCTGGCTTTAAAGTTACACACACACACACACACACACACACACACACACACAAAGAAGTTATACACAGAATTTCAACTGTGCAGAGGATTGGCATCCCTAACCCCAAGGTTGTTCAAGGGTGAACTTGAACTTGGAAATACACAGACTAGAAAGACATGTTAAACCTCAGGGATACAATCAGAAAAATCCAAACAGCAGGAAACTCTACAGGGCAAATAACTTGTTCCTTCAACAAATAAATGGCAAGGAAAAAAGGAGGTAGCAACCTATAGAGTAAAAAAAGACTTAATCACGATGTGTGGGCCTCATTCAGCTCCTGATTCAAACAAACTGGTTTTGCTTTGTTTTTAAATTGAGACAACTGCTTAAACTGAAAACTCAATATCTGATGGTATTCTGGACTTAACTATTTTTAGGTATGAGGATGGTATTTGGGTTTTCTTAAGTCTTTACTTTTTACAGATACATTCTCAAATATTTATAAATGAAATTATGCCTGTAATTTGTTTCAAAATAACAGAAGAGGAGAAGTGGGTAACAGTATAAATGAAACAACATTGGCCATGTGTTGATGACTGTTTAAGCTAGAAGATGGGTACTTTGGGGTTCATTATACTATTCTCTACACACTTGGATATGGGTGAATTTCCTCTAATAAAAAGTTACAAAAAAAAAAAAAAAAAAAACAGGTGGAGAGGGAAAAGGAGTAAGTCTACTGAATATCAGGGCAAGTGGAGGGAAGGAAAAAAAGATCACAGATGGCGGTGGCAGCAACTTGAAAGAAATTATTTTGGCACAAAGAAGACCTCTGCTGAAGAAAAGACACCAAGAGAAGAATGATTCAGGACACAGCAGGGTCCAGCGGGTTAAATGAAGCTGTGTTTACACAAGACTTTCAGTAGAGCGCATTAAAAGCATAGACCCTGCAGTGAACACTGCCTGGGTTCAAATCCTAACTCCATGTATGACTCCGTCTGTGCCTTAGTTTCCTTGGATGTTAAAAAAAAAAAGGATGATAATAGTCTTTACCTTAGAGGACTTCTTAAAGAATTAAATGAATGAATAGAGTTATAATATACAGTTCTCCTAAAACAGTGCTTCATAGCAGTTCTCAACAAATCTTAACCATTCCCCTCATCATCACCACCCTCCTCCCTTCACAGACGGAAACACAGACCCCCCCACCCCACCCCCGACAAGAGGTAAAGTGACTTAACAACAACGTTAGAACCATCTTCTAGGCTGAGTACTTACTGCAAAGACTGGCTGGCTATTCACCAAACGCATTTTCCCTGTCCTCCTGGGCAAGCAGCTAGGCTACATTTCCCAACCTCCCTGCCATGTGTCTGAGTTCCTGACAATGAAATGTGGGCGAAGACTGCTGGATACCTCTTCACTACTCCCAGGTCCTACCTCCAAAGCTCCCACACAATCCTGCACCCCTCCCTCCCCCATCTGCCAGGTGGATATCAATGCCCAGGGCAATCTTGGCAGTCATGTGTAGAAGACATCAGAGAACAGATTGACTCAAGTCCCAGTAGAATAAACTATTATTTTCTTAAGCCCCTGAGATTTCAAGGTTTATCTGTTACAGCAGCTGTCATAATTTCAACTAACACAGTACTTTTTATGGACCCATCACATCAGTCATCACTCCTCATTTTACAGACAAGAAAACTGAAGCAGGGAGAGGATCATGGTCACACAATTAATTATTAAGTGGTACATCCAGGATTTGAACCAGCACTGGATTAATACAGAGCTCAGGCTCTTAAGCATCTTCTAAGATCATAAGACCAGTAAGTGCAACCAGGAGTGAACACATTTAATACAGAATTTTGCTATGCATTCCTTTAAAAGATCACTTCAATCTCTGCAGAACAGTATTATCTTAAAGCAAAAAGACAGAAATCAGCCCCCAAAAGTTTAAGTGGGGTTTTACAATAGACAAGAGACATCAGAATAAGATATTTTAAAAAGACCACGTACATTAAAAAGACCAAACTCTGTTACGCTTGCAAATAGGCATATATAGTACAAGTTTTCAAAAAAAAAAAAAATTTTTTTTTTTTTTTTTGGCCACACCGTGCGGCATGTTGGATCTTAGTTCCCTGACCAGGAATCAAATCTGTGCCCCTTACGCTGGCAGTGCAGAGTCTTAACCAATGGACCACCAGGAAAGTCCCACAAGTTTAAAATTTTAATCCAGCCTTTCCTATTAGATTTTACCTGAGCCATCCCTACTGACAATTATATAACATGATTTAAAATAATATTAGTAATTTTTAAAAATAGGATTCAGGGGCTTCCCTGGTAGCGCAGTGGTGGAGAGTCCACCTGCCGATGCAGGGGACACGGGTTCGTGCCCTAGTCCGGGAAGATCCCACATGCCGCGGAGCGGCTGGGCCCGTGAGCCATGGCCGCTGAGCCTGCGCGTCCGGAGCCTGTGCTCCGCAACGGGAGAGGCCACAACAGCGAGAGGACCGCGTACCGCAAAAAAAAAAAAAATAGGATTCAGGGGGACTTCCCTGGTGGCACAGGGGGTAAGATTCCATGCTCTCAATGCAGGGGGCCCAGGTTCATCCCTGGTCAGGGAACTAGATCCCACATGCATGCCGCAACTAAGAGTTCACGTGCCGCAACTAAGACCCAGTGCAATGAAAAAAAAAAAACCTAATTAAAAAAAATAGGATTCAGTAAATGGAAAAACACTTTATTTCAATTATCACTGAATTGTACCTACATTATTAATCAACATGTATCTATGAAAAGATGTACAAGATTCACTGTTAAGCAAAAGAAACAAGTTACAGAACATTGTTTAAAGCATAATTCCACTTGTTTTCAAAAAATATACCTATATCTTCTCTTTTTTTTTTTTTCCCTACATACATACATCTCTTACCTACAAATGAAAAATATCTGGAAAGAAATACCAGAAAGTTTCCAATGATTACCTCTGGGGAGTAGACCTGCACTTGTGATTTACACCGTTTGTTAGAGTTTGAATTTATGATGAGGACGTGTACTGTTAGAATTAGAAATACTTTAAGACATATCTATGATTTACAGTAATGTAAACTGATCAAACTCCCCAAATCCCACATTACCATAATATGTAGAGTGAAGTGTCCACGCTGGGAGGAAAAAAAAATGTAGCCCTTGGGCTTCCCTGGTGGCTCAGTGGTTGAGAGTCTGCCTGCCAATGCAGGGGACACGGGTTCGTGCCCCGGTCCAGGAAGATCCCACATGCCGCGGAGTGGCTGGGCCCGTGAGCCATGGCCGCTGAGCTTGTGCATCCGGAGCCTGTGCTCCACAACGGGAGAGGCCACAACAGTGAGAGGCCCACGTACCACAAAAAAAGAAAAAAAAAATGTAGCCCTTTATAATGAATACATCATTTGATCAATTTCGCTCATATACATGGATATACATGTATTTACACATCTGTAAGTAAATCTCTTTTAATACATTTAAAAACACATACACACACACAGGACTCCCCTGGTGGTACAATGATTAAGAGAATCCGCCTGCCAATGCAGAGGACACAGGTTCGAGCCCTGGTCCGGGAAGATCCCACATGCCACAGAGCAACTAAGCCCATGCACCACAACTACTGAGCCTGTGCACCACAACTATTGAAGCCCGCGCACCTAGAGCCTATGCTCCACAAGAGAAGCCACTGCAATGAGAAGCCTGCACGCCACAACCAGAGAAAGCCAGCACGCAGCAACAAAGACACAACACAGCCAAAAATAAATAAATAAATGTATTTTTTTTTTAATACCAGTATATATTCAAACACGTGCATGTATTTCTTACATATACACCAAAAAATTTTGGTAGGACAGACTCCAAACTAATAACAATGACCACCTGAGAGAAAAGGAAGGCAGGACTGGAGAGAGAAATCGGAGAGATGTCTAGAATTGGGCTGAGCAACACAGCAGCTACTAGCTACAAATTTAAATTCATTAACATTAAAATTAAATACTATTAAAATTCAGCTCCTCAGTCCCACCAGCTCCATTTCCAGCGGCTACCATAGTGAAAAGCATAGATATAGAGCATTTCCATCACTACAGAAAGCACTACTGGACAGCACTGGTCTAAAATACAGCAGAAACACCTGGATGAAGCCTGACATAAATTTTAAAAGGCGGCAAGACAATGAAGAAAATGTACCTTTCTACCATCCCTGAAAACTGAAAACACAAGAAAAAAGCAGAAACTATGTACAAAGAAACTCAAAAGAAAAAAAAAAAGAGTTCCATCTTCAGGTGTATCTACCCAGACTAGGTTAAATTTCTTTTTACTACTAGATTTAGAATAAAAAGGTTTATTTTTTTCATAAACCAGTCTGGTATTTGGGGGGCAGAGGGGAATCCAATGGTAAGCATTTTACAACCATCTACTTTAAAACATACAATGGCATTTCTCATCATTTTCTCATCAGAAAAGATTATCCTCAATGATCTCGCCTTGGTAATAATGGTATTCTTACACTTAAAAATAATAAAAGGGGGGAAGTTTTAATTTATAATTCGGATTTAGATTTACAGGATTTCATCTGAATTGGTTTACAATACTAAAAACGTATAATCACAGAGACTTAAGCCCTAAATAGGTTAAAACAATTCTAATGGGCCTGCTTTGACAATTCCATTAGTATTATAAAACCCGCTCTACAACTTTAGTGGATGCATGAAATTTCACCTTAGAAATTTATTTCTAAAACTACCATATTTGGCTGAATACTGTCCCCAGAATTCATGTCCACCTGGAACCTGAGAAATGTGACCTGATTTGGAAATAGGGTCTTTGCAGATGTAATCAAGTTAAGATAAGGTCATACTGGAGTAAGATGAGCCCTAAATCTAGTATGGCCAGTGTCCTTATAAGAGGGTAATTTGGACAAAGAGACACAGACATACAGGGAGAAGGTCTTGTGACAATGGAGACAGACTGGAGTGATGCAGCTGCAAGTCAAGGAACACCAAGGACTGCCCAGCAACCACCAGAAATTAGGAGAGAGGGCTGTAGCAGATGGGAGACAGTAAATTTCTGTTTCTGGTACTCTGTTACAACAGCCCTAGGAAGCTTATACAATTACCTTCTTCCCTAGTGTAACAGGCTAACTCAGAGTGCTAGCTAGATTCCTTTCCCCATCACCAGAAAAGTTATCTCAACGCTATGTAACAGATTCACTAATTCAGCTTTTCCTACTTAAGTGTAATTGAAAATGAAAAAAAAAAAACCTAGTTCCTGATACCAGAATATATCTTTGGTCCTGAGACAAATTGAGGATATTCCAATTCACACTCAGATTATCCAAGATAGCCATTTATAGTAGGGGAGGAAAAAATAAAGAATAAAAGCTCACCAAAACATTCACAGTAGCACCATTTTAAAAATCAAATGAGTGCAATACTGAGGTATCCAACCTTACGTGTGCTTACGTAAAGTTACCAACAGCATGTGCTGTGCATCCCAAGTCAACCCCTTATTCCAAAATGCCCTCCCTTTTTTGTTTCCCTTTAGCCTCTACCCACTACCACCATTCCTGCCACTGTCTCTCTCCCATAAATCTAGCCTTACCTACCTCTAAATGTCCATCATTTCTGAGCCCCACTTCCTTCCTCTCTGATACCATATACGTTACCTTTAGAAAGTCTCGTCGGTTATTCGTGCCTATTCTTTCTCTTGTCTCTAATTCACCACAGAACCTTCTGTAATCTGGTTAACAAACCCACTGTTCCAGATAGCAGATAGTCAAATCTATGAGACACTCTCTAAGTCATCTTTATCTCACCCCACAGTTATCCCTAGAACAACTGACACTGTACATCATACACACACCTGCTATAGAAATCTATCTCCTGGCTTCTCCGGCCAACTTCACGGTGTTTCCTTCTGACCAGCAGTGAAAATATTAACGCTCCCCGGAATACAGTTCCCAATTGCTTCTCTTCACTAGACAGGTTCTTATGCCCTCAACTCCCACCTTCACACTGAGTGTCGGCTCCAGTGCACACCCACTCTCCACACATCCAAATACCCAGTGAGCATCTTCGCTTGAATGGAGGAACACAGGCACTTTTAGTTCAACAGATCCAAAACTCAATCTGTCATCATCTGATTTCTACCCAAATCTGTTCCATCTGCCTAGAAACTTCAATCATTTCAGTTTTCTCCCCTTCCTAAATAAGTCCTATTAATCCTACCTCTGAAACCTCTTTTCAGTCTGTTGCCTGTCATCCCCCAAACCGTCTTCTTTCAGGCAGTCATTCCTCTCTCACCTGCCAACACCCAACCACGTCCAATCTCCCTCCATACCAATGCAGACAGATACTTTGAAAATGCAAATATGATGCTGCTCCCCTTCTTTCATCCTTCAGTGGTGGCATATTGCAAGCCTTAGAGACAGATATACAAACTTCTTAAAAAAAAAAAAAAAAAAAAGAAAAAAGAAAGAAAGAAATACAAACTTTTTTTTTTTAATATTTTATTTATTTTTGGCTGCGTTGGGTCTTCGTTGTTGCGTGCAGGCTTTCTCTAGTTGTGGAGAGTGTGGGCTACTCTTCGTTGCGGTGCGCATGCTTATTGTGGTGGCTTCTCTTGTTGCAGAGCACAGGATCTAGGTGCACGGGATCTAGGCTCACGGGCTCAGTACTCATGGCACACGGGCCTAGTTGCTCTGCGGCATGTGGGATCTTCCCGGACCAGGGCTCGAACCCGTGTCTCCTGCATTGGCAGGCAGATTCTTAACCACTGCGCCACCAGGGAAGCCCCACAAACTTCTTAATATAGCATAAAAGACCCTTCATGATGCAACTTATGCCACCAGCTCAGCCTCATCTACTGCCGCTCCTCTCCATGTTATACTTTCACCATATTTCACCTTTTATCATCCCCTTCAAAACTCTGCCTTTACATGTGTTATTCCCTCTGCCTGAAATACTCTTTGGATGGTCCTTACAAGCTTCAGTTTAGTGTTACCTCCTCTAGAAAAGCATTGTGTAAGCCTCAGGTTACAAAGAGCTCCTCCTCTTTTCAGGACTCAGAAGCCTGTCCGTATCTCCACTTGTCTCACCACCCTTGCTGGTTCACCCAACTTTAGGGCTGATGGGCAGGGATCTCATCTTATGACCCTGCATACTTCCAATGCTTAACAGAGTACCTGACACAGCAGTATGTACGCAGTAAGGACTGAATGAATAAATCAAACTCATAGGTTGACACACATAAAAAAAGTTTCAGCACATCAAGGACTTAAGACAAATATGAAACTAGTCAACTTTACATTCAAGAGGCTTTCGTATATTGGTATTTATATAAACAAACTCATATATACTACACACACACACACACACACACACACACACACACCCATAAATATAC
>RJWK010009739.1:7106-45025 GCA_004363435.1 Platanista minor | reverse complement strand
TAGCTATCTATTTTACGTTTGGTAGTGTATATATGTCCATGCCACTCTCTCACTTTGTCACAGCTTACCCTTCCCCCTCCCCATATCCTCAAGTCCACTCTCTAGTAGGTCTATGTCTTTATTCCCGTCCTACCCCTAGGCTCTTCATGACATTCTTTTTTCTTAGATTCCATATATATGTGTTAGCATACGGTATTTGTTTTTCTCCTTCTGACTTACTTCACTCTGTATGACAGACTCCAGGTCCATCCACCTCACTACAAATAACTCCATTTCGTTTCCTTTTACGGCTGAGTAATATTCCATTGTATATATGTGCCACATCTTCTTTATCCATTCATCTGTTGATGGACACGTAGGTTGCTTCCACGTCCTGGCTATTGTAAACAGAGCTGCAATGAACATTTTGGTACATGACTCTTTTTGAATTATGGTTTTCTCAGGGTATATGCCCAGTAGTGGGATTGCTGGGTCGTATGGTAGTTCTATTTGTAGTTTTTTAAGGAACCTCCATACTGTTCTCCATAGTGGCTGTATCAACTTACATTCCCACCAACAGTGCAAGAGTGTTCCCTTTTCTCCACACCCTCTCCAGCATTTACTGTTTCTAGATTTTTTGATGATGGCCATTCTGACCGGTGTGAGATGATATCTCATTGTAGTTTTGATTTGCATGTCTCTAATGATTAATGATGTTGACCATTCTTTCATGTGTTTGTTGGCGATCTTTATAACTTCTTTGGAGAAATGTCTATCTAGGTCTTCTGCCCATTTTCGGATTGGGTTATTTGGTTTTTTGTTATTGAGCTGCATGAGCTGCTTGTAAATTTTGGAGATTAATCCTTTGTCACTTGCTTCATTTGCAAATATTTTCTCCCATTCTGAGGGTTGTCTTTTTGTCTTTGCTGTGCAAAAGCTTTTAAGTTTCATTAGGTCCCATTTGTTTATTTTCGTTTTTATTTCCATTTCTCTAGGAGCTGGGTCAGAAAGGATCTTGCTGTGATTTATGTCATAGAGTGTTCTGCCTATGTTTTCCTCTAAGAGTCTGATAGTGTCTGGCCTTACATTTAGGTCTTTAATCCATTTGGAGTTTATTTTTGTGTATGGTGTTAGGGAGTGTTCTAATTTCGTACTTTTACATGTACCTGTCCAGTTTTCCCAGCACCACTTATGGAGGAGGCTGTCTTTTCTCCACTGTATATCCTTGCCTCCTTTATCAAAGAGAAGGTGACCATATGTGCGTGGGTTCATCTCTGGGCTTTCTATCCTGTTCCATTGATCTATATTTCTGTTTTTGTGCCAGTACCATACTGTCTTGATTACTGTAGCTTTGTAGTATAGTCTGAAATCAGGGAGCCTGATTCCTCCAACTCCATTTTTCTTACTCAAGATTGCTTTGGCTATTCGGGGTCTTTTGTGTTTCCATACAAGTTGTGCAATTTTTTGTTCTCATTCTGAAAAATGCCAGTGGTAGTTTGATAGGGCTTGCATTGAATCTGTAGATTGCTTTGGGTAGTAAAGTCATTTTCACAATGTTGATTCTTCCAATCCACGAACATGGTATATCTCTCCATCTATTTGTATCATCTTTAATTTCTTTCACCAGTGTCTTATAATTTTCTGCATACAGGTCTTTTGTCTCCTTAGGTAGGTTTATTCCTAGATACGTTATTCTTTTTGTTGCACTGGTAAATGGGAGTGTTTTCTTAATTTCACTTTCAGATTTTTCATCATAGTGTATAAGAATGTCAGAGATTTCTGTGCATTAATTTTGTATCCTGCTACTTTACCAAATTCATTGATTAGCTCTAGTAAGTTTCCTGGTAGCATCTTTAGGATCCTCTATGTATAGTATCATGTCATCTCCAAACAGTGACAGCTTTACTTCTTCTTTTCCGATTTGGATTCCTTTTATTTCCTTTTCTTCTCTGATTGCTGTGGCTAGACCTTCCAACACTATGTTGAATAAGAGTGGTGAGAGTGGGCAGCCTTGTCTTGTTCCTGATCTTAGTGGAAATGCTTTCAGTTTTTCACCAGTGAGGACGACGTTGGCTGTGTGTTTGTCATATATGGCCTTTATTATGTTGAGGAAAGTTCCCTCTATGCCTACTTTCTGCAGGGTTTTTACCATAAATGGGTGTTGAATTTTGTCGAAAGCTTTCTCTACATCTATTGAGATGATCATATGTTTTTCTCCATCAATTTGTTAATATGGTGTATCACATTGATTGATTTGCGTATACTGAAGAATAAAGATAAACTCCTTTTGATACATGCCTAGAATACGGGAGAACTCAGCCCTGGCTACATTCCTCACCCTTTGTTTTTCCAATAAGAAAATGACCTAAGAACAACTAAGTCCCCATTTCCTTATTAGCATTCCACCAGGGGTACTCAAGACCATGCACTTAACTACATATCAGTCAAACTGATATCAAGTAAACTCGCTCACGCTCACGCAGACATCGCTAGGCAAGGCAGGACTCACAAAATACTCACAGGAAAGTGAGAAGGGCACAAACTTGGCTTTGGGAAGAGACTTATGGTCTAAGCATGTGCTTACAGTACTGCATATCTAGGTGCTCGCAATGGAAGAACAGTGCCTGCAAAATTGAGCTAACTATGCTATATTGTTAAGGTCCAGCATCTCTCAATTATAAAAATAAGATATCCCTAACATAAGCTCACTGGGTGAACCCAGTGAATGAGTGGAGCCACAAGTAACCAGCCGCCACCTTCCCTTCCTTCTGTCTTTCCCCTCCGCCCTTCTCCCTTCCACCTTCTGGCCTTTTCATTCTTCTCTTTTCCTTTCACAGCTTTGACTGAATGCCTTTAAGTGTGAGGAACTGTGCTAGTCCCTAGGGACACAAGTTAATTAAGGTGTTACCATAGCACCTGAGGAACTTTCAGTTCTGTCTAGAGGAACAGAGGGTTACAGAAAAGTTATGGCACGGGGTGGGGGGTGGGGGGCAGGGGTAAGGACAATGAGGGAGGGAAACACCGGATGATAAGCACAGAGAAGGGGCCTCAATGCCAGCTTAAGGCAATCATGGGTAGCTTCTAGGAGGAAGTCTTTCCTTGACCTTAGCTTTAAAGTTTAAATAGGAGTTAGCTGATAAAGAAGGGGAGGAAAGTCTGAAAGAATAGCCTCTGAGAAGGTGTGAAATACGCCAGGTTCAATAGCGATCCTAATTGGCTTGAGCCACACTGTACATATATGAGGACAAATGAGAGAGAAATGAGGCTCATGACATCAACCAGAGACAGTTATAGGCCTAGCAATCTAGCATACTGAGCTAAGGAATTGGAACTTTCCCTTAAAAACTGAAAATCCATTGAAATGGTTTAGGCAATTTAAGACTACAGTAGGTGATTGCCTTGTCTCTGGCTTTAAACAATAGGACGGTTGGCACATCTGAGCCCAGGCCTGCAGAAGCATCCCTTACTCTTACTCAGGATCCCTCCCAGGAGGAGCAAACCCCATGTAGCCTGCTTCCCTTCAGCCCAGGTCCTGAAATGAGCAGACCCAAACCCGTTCAGCCAAAATCTGCCAGACCGGGCTTCCCTGGTGGCGCAGTGGTTGAGAGTCCGCCTGCCGACGCAGGGGACACGGGTTCGTGCCCCAGTCTGGGAAGATCCCACGTGCCACGGAGCGGCTGGGCCCGTGAGCCACGGCCGCTGAGTCCTGCGCGTCCGGAGCCTGTGCTCCGCCACGGGAGAGGCCACAACAGTGAGAGGCCCACGTACCGCAAAAACAAAACAAAATCAGCCAGACCTCAGCTCCTACAGATCCCCAAGCAAAAAAAAAAAAAAACTTAACACCTGTGGTGGTAAGCCCTAGAGAGTTGGGTCTTTGTTCATCACACTCCTTTATTGTAGCAATAACTAACTCATGTAAGTACTGAATCCCATTTTTCCCACTTTTTTAACCAAAGTAAGAAGGTGATGGTCAACTCAGACTCCAGAAGAAACTCATTTTAGATAAAAATAGCTCTTTTGGATAAGGACAGTATATGCCACCGTGGGAATAAGAGGCGTGTAGAGGAAGGCTGTAGCTCTGCTGGGTAAAATCACTTTCTTGTCAGTGAGAAATATTAGTGTTTTGAGAGTTTAGATTGCTTAAGGAAATGAGAGAAGACTGGGAGACAGATGTTCAATCATTCACCCGATTCTTAAGTGAGAGCTGAAATGGGCACATTGGAGTGCCTGCCCAGCTTGTGTGAGCAGCCCACACACCCTCAGGGGGTTTCTTCCACTCATTCCCACTTCCCTGGCACAGAGGACAGGAGCTGAGGATGTGTAAACTCAGAGGAGTGAAAGGGAAGCCAATAAGCAGAAAAAAAAATGGGACCAAAACAGAGAAAGCAGCAGAAGCTCACAGTTACTTGGCCCCAGAGGGCAGGGTACATCCGAGATAAATTGTCTTGGTTCCTACAGTTGTCTCTTCCTGTTCTCAGTCCCCACAAGGCCTGGCGGCACTTCCTGCTCTTTGACCCAAGATGCAAACCCAAATCACAGTAATAAATCCTCCGTTTGCTTAAGCTCAAGAAAAGATGTGCTACTGAAATCAAAAGAAATTTGAGAAAAAGAGGTATCTGTTATGTGTCATACATGTGCTAGGCATGGGCGGTACAAAGGAGGCAGGACAGATAAATGAACAGACTTTTTCGAACAGTTCCTAAGTTATGATGCAAATGCAGATGCTACGCAAGTACTTTCCCAGACTCGGAAGAGTCCAGCAAGTCATCTTGGAGGAACTGGTGTTTAAGCTGAATGTGAGTTGGATAGTTTACCAGAGAGGGTGTAATCAACAAGATCAAATGCCATCTAGGTGGCCAGGAGGAGTCTGAGAAATGGGCTCTCAGTTGAGCAGTAAAGGTCACTAATATTGAGAGAAATTTTGCAAAGTGGTCAGGACAACAGCCAGACTGCAGTGAACTGAAGAGATGAGAAAGTAGAAACAAGGAAGGGAAGACAACTCCACACACCACTTTCAAGAGCCATGGCAATGGAAGAGGCAGGGTGTTAGGTGGAGTGGTAAGCAGGATGGATTGAGAAGTTGTTTGTTGTTGTTCGTTGTTGTCTAAGCCAGAAAGATTTCACACCCCAGATGTGAGTAACAGGTGTCACAGGCTGCAACTCTAGAAGAGGAAATCTTTTGTGGGAAACAGTGAGCACAAGGAACAATACACTGAAATTGGGAAATGATGTGTCAAGAAGATAAAGACAGTCCACTCAGAATGTGTGAGTTTAGTCAAACTAAACTCTTCTTATTATAAACCAACTGCTTGGGAGGAAATTATGTGGGGGAAAAAAATGCATTGCCATCCTCAAATGGAATGTCTGCAAACTAATTACTGTTCCTAACTTATTCATTCCCAATGCCTCACCAACATGATCCTTCTGTAATAGACTCATATTTCAAAGCGTGGAATGAAAAAAAATGTGCCAACTAGCAATGACACCGAGACGATACCCTCAGGTATAACAGCAACTGGAAAAGTGAATATGGGGAGATTTTTAACACTACTAAATTTACAGGGTTGGTTTCCTTTTTATAACTCTCATTCCTCAAGGGTACGAAATGGGTACCAAACAAGTAATTGAAATTTTATTGTGATGACTTTGAAGAATCTTCTATACATATATAGCATATTTGATAAAGACTTCCCTTGTGAAAATTAATTGTATTTTTAAATACAGAAAAATATTAGCATAGAAAGAGGACTACCTGTTGTGAATTGAGCACAGCATAGAAATAGTGCTGCAGCAACCGTATTTCTTAGAACCTTAATTGGGATGCTTTAAGTCACTGCCATACCTCTGCCACTACCAGAATCACTACCATTACTATCAACACCACCATCACCATCCCCACCATCACTGACACCATCACCACCACCACCACTACAATCCCATCACCAACTTCATTGCTGCCACCAGCCACCTGAACAATCATTCCTACCACCACTTCCATCACCCTCACCACCATCACCTCTATCAATATCATCACCACCAGCTAGTTTCCTAGTATAATTTCTGAACCATGGGTTGCTATTTGAATCAGTAATTTTAGATATGGCTCATCCAGTTGCAACAAAGTTCTGTGTCACTTTTTCTCCTGAAGCTCCTTTCCTTCTCTATAATTACACAAATGCAAGCCAGTGGCCGGGGCAGAAGTGGAGAATGAAGCCTCAGGATGAGAGGAGGAGGAGCAAGATACCCAGTAACCAGGCTGCAACAACGACTTGGCTCTCAACACACGCTGATGGATTTGGGTTAGGAACTTACAAAAATAGCATGTGCAGCCAGGGCTTTATTCTAAATGTACCAGCATTGATCAGAAAAAAAAAGGGATTCAACTAAGCCAATGATGGAGAAAACTAATTTCATGGTAAAATAATTCTAGAATGTATGTAAGGTGCACTGGCAAGACCATTTTCAAAGAAATCTGCATTACAAAACATGCATGGGAATTGAAGACTCCATTCAGACAACCTCCAGCTGCTAAAGAAAAACTGTTATTCTTTAGCTCTTTCCCACTGTTTCCTGTAAACAATTTTATGGGGGAGAAAAAGCTTCCTTACCACATCTGTCCTTGTCAAAAGAAAGGCACAGCATGGTGTAAATATTTTGTTCTGTTTCTTCCATTAGCAAATATTTCTTTTCTCTAGTGAAAGACATGAATAAACAAGAAGAAAACAGTGGTGCTGAAATTATTTACTAGCTTCCTTGCAGGAGATCAATATGGAAAAGTGATCAAAAATGGACTTTTTTAGATCTTTCCAAAGAGACAAACTCAGGGAAGGCACCTCTTCCTGCAAACTGTTGTATTTTACATTTAATGCCCAAAGATCCAAGATAAATATTTTACCTCTTAAAAACATCTAAAATTCTAAAGTATCACTTCATAGCCTCTATAAACAGGGCTCTATAGTACATACACAGTAGATTTTTCCTTTTAAGATGATAGCACCTTGACCCAGCATGTGTGTGTTGGGTAGACTTAAACTTTCAGTGGGAACTATCACTTAAAGCAGCTTTGTGTTAGCATGTCTTTTTTCCTTGCAGAAAAAAGAGATGTGATTGACCACATAATGATGGGTGTGTGTGTGTGTGTGTGTGTGTGTGTGTGTGTAGCCTGTTAAAATTCAAATGATCACACAAAATCATTCAATTAAATGACCAAAGAACCAAATAAATGTTCCACCCGTTCAATTTGTGTTCTTACTCACACTTTTTTTCAGTTTAAAGACATCCAATTTCTTACTTTCTGTACTTTCTCATAATTTGTGAGAGTTGCCCATTCAAGATGCCTAGCATATCATTCCATACATTGTTTGTACATTTGTTTCTAAGGCTGATTGGTCATTCTTTTAAACTTAAGGCATGAAGTTTTCATTTAGAATTGTGTGCAGCAATTTCTGACATTTTGAAGTGCATATAGTTGCTGGGAAAAGTCAATGTTAAGGTATGTTTAAAGAAAACTGAAGTTTTAATCATTAGGAAGCCACAGACCTTGGATGTCGACATAAAGAAACACAGGACTGAATAACACTAACAGAGTACACCGCCCCAGGAATGGGTCTTTAGTGAAGTCAGTTCCAAATTCCTAGGTTTCGGTTGGAATCTTGACACTGACTAGTACTGTTCTCAGTCCATACCTAGTCCTTATACCAAGCATGTTCTTTGCTTTATTTTGCAGTGAACTTGGACACCATGTGTGTAGTAGGTACAGACAGTGGGTCTACAGTCAGGCTACCTGGTTTTTAAATTTTGACTACCCTTCAGTAGTACTATAATTTAGGGCCCGTGATTTGACTTCCCTGTCTCAATTTCCTCACCTACAAAATGGTACCAAATTGCAAGCAGGTGATATAGTTGTTTGAAGACTAGATGACTTAATATATAAAGACTGCTTATATAGGAAATGCTAAATTAATTCTGTGGTTGTTATTCTCATCATTTATTACAACAATTATTATAATTATTTTAAATAAATGTATATATTTGGGGTGAACAACAGGATGTTTTGATAAATATATACATAGTGAAATGATTAGTAGAGTCAAACTAACCTTGGCTATTATGAAGGATGCTATAATGGTACCAAAAGCTCAGGCACCAAAAGCAAAAATAAACAAAAAGAACTACATCAAACTAAAAAGCTCCTGCACAACAAAGGAAACAATCAACAAAATGAAAAGGCAATGTACGAATTGGGAGAAAATATCCGATAAAACCTGATATCTGATAAAAAGTTTAATTCAAAATATATTTCCAAAATATATAAGGAACTCCTATAACTCAACAGCACATACACACACAAAAAACTCAATTAAAGGATGGGCAAAGGTCCTGATTAAACATTTTTCCAAAGAAGACATACAAATGGCCAAGAAGTACGTGCAAAGGTGCTCAACGTCACTAATCATCAGGGAAATACAAATCAAAACCACAGTGAGATATCACCTCACACCTCTTAAAATGGCCATTGTCAAGAAGATAACAGATGGCACATGCTGGCCCTGCCTGGAAAAGATGTGAAGAAAAGGGAACCACAGTATGCTGTTTGTGGGAATGCAGATTGGTGCAGCCACTATGGAAAACAGTATGGAGGTTCCTCAAAAAATTAAAATTAGAACTACCAGATGACCCAGCAATCCCACTTCTGGGTATATACCGAAAGGAAATGAAATCAGTACCTCAAAGAGATATCTGTGCTCCCAAGTTCATTGCAGTGTTATTCACATTAATTACTACTACTAACATGGCTGCCCATCCCTTTAGATCATAGATTCCTTGAGGAAAAGGAGCAGGCCCTATACATTTGTATAGCTTGAACAATGTCTTGTACGAGGTAGGTGCTCCATTACCTGTCCAAGTCTCTGGTTTTTGCTAGAAACTCTACTGAGGTAAGGATAAAAAACGGCCAGGGGTGCAATTATAAAAGAATAATGAGAATTCCCAAAATGTTCCATTTTGCAACATGAACTCGCTTCTCTTTTCCCATGAGACTAATTAAAGGAAAATGGGACTGCGGAGAGATTTAAGCAGAGGATGGTGCCAACTGCTAATATGGCACTCCTGCAAGTAGCCCTGCAGTCCTGTCCCCTCACATCATATCAAATGGCCAGGTTTTGAGAAAGACCTTTCCATTTAAAGATGCAGACACAGAGAACGGACTTGAGGACACAGCAGGGGAAGGGGAAGCTGGGACGAAGTGACAGCGTAGCACTGACATATATACACTACCAAATGTAAAAGGGATGGCTAGCGGGAAGCTGCTGCATAGCACAGGGAGATCAGCTCAATGCTCTGGAACGACCTAGAGGGGTGGGACAGGGAGAACGGGAGGGAGGCTCAAGAGGGAGGGGATATGGGGATATATGTACACTTATAGCTGATTCACTTTGTTGTACAACAGAAACTAAGGCAACATTGTGAAGCAAGTATTCTCCAGTAAAGATAAAAAAATAATAATAAAGGCAAATAGAACAACACAAGGAGAGTTCAAAGTACAATCACATTTTAAAACTTACCATAAACAGCAAGGATGAGATCCATATGTGAGATACATTGAATTCTAGCAAACATAGTGGACTCAGAGTTAGAAGACAAGGTGGTAAGTACAACCACTAATGTGCAAACAACCCCTTAGACAGACCACTTGATGTCTACCTACCCAAAATGAAAAGCATGGTGTCAAGTTGAGGGAGAAAAAGCAAAAAGCCCAGAAAACAATCTCACTCCCAGTTCGATAAGCTTGTTTTCCATTTAACTTGCAAATGGGAGTAAGAAAGAAGAAACTGAAAATATACATGTAAAGGTGAAATAATTGAAGCAAAGGAAACGACCTTCAAGTGATACTGCATGTTTTTTCAACCTTTTTTCCCTAACATGTCTTACATAAGAAGTATCGAAAAATCAAATTCTACTCAGGGGCACCACACTTTTCTTCTATGACCAGGAAGTTTTCATACGTGATGCATGTGGGCCCCTCTCATCAAATAATTTTTTTCCAGTTTGAAAGATGATAACATGATATGTGTCATTTCTTTTTTTTTTTAATTTTTTTTTTAAGTGGACTATTTTTTAAAATCTTTATTGAAATTGTTACAATATTGCTTCTATTTTATGTTTTGGTTTCTTGGCCAGAAGGCATGTGGGATCTTAGCTCCCCGACCAGGAACTGAACCCACACTCCCTGCACTGGAAGGTGAAGTCTTAACCACTGGACTGCCAGGGAAGAAGTCCCAGTGTCATTTCTTTTGATTATCATTTTCACTTGAAAATCTTAAGAAACAGAAACACTCAAAGAAAAAATCAAAATTATCTATAATTCTATAGCTCAGAGTATTGTTAATATTTTGGTTTATTGTTTCATTTAAACATTTTTATTATTGCAAAATTGGCCATGATATATAGATCACAATATAGAGACAACATATGAAGATTTTTAAAAATTGTAACAAAGTATAAGCACCTGTGTAAGCACCACCCAGATTCAAAAGTAGCAAATTGTACCATGCTTTAGAAATTCCTTGCTGCTCCAATCCCAGTCACCCTACCCCATGCTTCCTCATCACCCGCATCCTTTCTCCCTGAGCCTAGCATTTGTTTTACCACCTGTGGGTTGCATCCCTAAACAAAGCATTAAAAGTTTTGTTTGGTAAGGATAAATCGTACAGCACAGGGAATTATAGCCATTATCATGTAGTAACATTTAATGGAGTATAATCTGTAAAAATACTGAATCACTATGCTCTGTATACCTGAAACTAATATAATATTGTAAATCAACTATACTTTAATAAAAAATAAAAGTCGTTTGTTAACTTGACAGAAATGAAATTATACACTATGCATTATCAGAGGCTTGCTTCTTTTCATTCATCATTACATCTGTGCAAAACTCGTCCATATTCAGTTATTTTTATTGCTATGTATTATCCCACTGAATGAGTAAGCCCCCATGTAGATTTTGATTCTAATACTGATGGCCATTTGGGTTGTTTCTATGTTTCGATGTTAAGAATATTTTTATGCATGTGTCCTGGCGAAAATATGCCAATATTCTCTAGGGTTTCCACCTAATAATGAGTTTGCTGGGTTCATCGGTTATGTGCAGGTTCAAATTTACTAAGTAATACCAAAGTGTTTTCCAGAGTAGTTATACCAATTTCTACTCCCAATGAAGGGGATGAGAGAGTCCCCACCTACAACCTAACACTTAGTGTTACCAGCTTCTTAACTTTTGCCAGTCTGGTGGGTATGTATAGTCTAAATACTTAATACTACTGAGTTGGAGCATCTTTTTCTATCAGTTTTGCCATTTGAGTTCCTGCATGTGTGTATATGTGTGTGTGTGTGTGTGCGAGCGTGCGTGCGTGTGCGCGTGCGCGCGCGCACAATTGTGTGAAGTGTCTTGCCAATATCATAGTATATGTGTAACGGATACTATGGATAACCACCTGCTGTTTTCAAATTAAGAGAGACAGGAAGCACTTCTCTGGCCATTTACGCCTTTAAAACTTAAAGTAAATATAGAACTTATTAGAAAAAACATCATGGTTAACAGCACCACTATTGGCCTGGCTGCTCAAGTTAGAACGACAGAGCACTCACCCCTTATTTTCCATTACTCAACCTTCCTTCCAGAAAGTAGGTTCTCCACTACGTTCTGGTAGGTGAGCAACTTCTGCTGAGACTACTTCTAAACTACACAGTTAGTCCTAGAAAACCTATGGTTCCTCTCCTTCCACGATATAAACATATATGTCCTTATTCACAAGCTCTACTTTTGTCTCCAGAGTAGCTATTACAATCTATGATGCTAAGAACATTTTTGTACAACAGTGTGTAAGCATTTCTCTAACATGCATATTAAAAAGTGGTATTTAGAATTATGGGAGTGTGTGAATGTTTACTTTACTAAGAAATGCCAAAAGTGAATGAGGGCTCTCCACGGCTATCACAACTTCACAACACTTTTTGTTTGTTTGTTTGTTTTGCGGTACGCGGGCCTCTCACTGCTGCGGCCTCTCTCCCGTTGCGGGGCACAGGCTCCGGACGCGCAGGCTCAGCGGCCATGGCTCACGGGCCCAGCCGCTCCGCGGCAGGTGGGATCCTCCCGGACCGGGGCACGAACCCGCGTCCCCTGCATCGGCAGGCGGACTCCCAACCACTGCGCCACCAGGGAAGCCCAACTTTTTTTAGTTTGGTAGGTGTAGTGAGTGGGTAATGGTATTTCACTGTGTTTTTAATTTTCATTTCCCTGAGTAATAATGCTATTTCACACCCTGTCATACGTTTGTGAGTCTTTCAATTTTCTCTTCTTTTTTTAAATCTTTTTTATTTTTTGTATTGGACTGTCTTTTTCTTACCGATTTGAGGAAGTTCTTTTTGTTATCTGGGTATTAGTTATTTGCCAGTTGTACCAGTTTGTGGCTTGTCTTTGCACTCTATTTACCAGTGTTTTTTGATAAAGAATAACAAGTGCAATATGGTCAAATTAAATCCTCCCTTAACGGTTTGCGTTTTTGTGTCTTGCTTTATTTGTGTCTGTTTTAGAAATCTCTTTCTACCCCATGGCCGTAAAAACATACTCCTATATTTTTTTCTAAATGTTTTACAGTTTTTTGTTTCATTTCTAAAATTTTAATCGCTTTTACTTTTTGTAAGGAGATAGGCACCCAATTTCAATCCTGTCGTACAATTAACTAATCATTTGCCCCATTACTATTTACATTTACTCCCGTTCTGCAATGCTACCTCTATAAATAAAGTTTTCATATATGCCTGAGTCTGCATTTTACTCCATATTTCTACATATCCAAACTTGTACATTGTCTAAATATGGACAATGGAATATAGACTTGAATAAACTTGATTATTTAAAAGAATATGCCTCGCCTTGTTCTTCTCCATGGGTGTCTTGGATATTCCTTGTACTTTCTTTTTTCAAATAATTTTATCTATTGATAGTTACACAAATACACACAACTCTGTTCACGTGTTTCCTGAATTGACATTGAATCTATAAATCAACTAGGGAAAAATTAACGTCTTCTGACGTAGGACTCTAATATATGGCTCTCTATTTATTGAGACTTTCTTTAATTTTTTTGCAGTAAAGTTTATAATCGTCTGTATTTGTTCCTTGGTTCTATTTGTCTAACCTCACACATTGTTTAAATAGGAACACTGTATTACAAAACTGCTGTCAGATTTATTTCTTGTTACTTTATATATATTGTTACACTAACTTCTCCAGGGTTAGCATATAGAAATGCAACTCACTTTCATATATTGGTTTTATATCCAGCAACTTGTTAAACTGTCTTATTAATTCTAGTAATTTATTAATATATCTTTTTGAGGTTCCTACATATATAAGCTTTGAACAATGACAGTTTTGCTTCTTGTTTCCAATTCTTATTTTTCTATTTGTCATATTACACCAGCAAAAACCTCCAGTACAAGATTGAATAGAAGTGGTGACAGTGGGCATTCTTAACTTGTTCTTGACCTTAAAAAGAGCGCTTTCAGGGCTTCCCTGGTGACGCAGTGGTTGAGAGTCTGCCTGCTGATGCAGGGGACGTGGGTTCGTGCCCCGGTCCGGGAAGATCCCACATGCCGCGGAGCGGCTGGGCCCGTGAGCCATGGCTGCTGAGCTTGCGCGTCCAGAGCCTGTGCTCCACAACGGGAGAAGCCACAACAGTGAGAGGCCTGCGTACCGCAAAAAATAATAATAATAATAAAAGAGCGCTTTCAGTATGTCACCATTAGGTGGATATTTGCTGTAGGTTTTGTATAGATTCCTTTTACTAGAATAACAAAGTTTCATTATTCTCTTAGTTTGCCAAGAATTAGTCTTCTAAAGTCAAAAATAGACGTTGAACTTTATAAAATTCTATTTTCCTGAATCCATTGGGAGTTTAAAAAGATTCTTTATTGTGTTTTGCGTGATATATTACATTAATCAATTTGTTAATATTAATATAATTAATTAATATAAACTTTCTATTCCTGAGATAACATTACATATACACTATCTCTTTCAGATGTATCTGGATTTTGCATGCTACAAGTTTAGATACTTGCATATATTTTCATGAGGAGAGTAGCCTAAAAATTTTCTTCTAATCTACTTGCCTCCTTGCCAGGTTTCTGTACCAAGGTTATGTTTGCTTCATACAAGAAGTTTGGGACTGCCCTCTCTTCCTTCTTCTCGGAAAGAGTCTATGCAACATCGGCATTACCCTTCCCTGACTATCTGGAGAGACACTTGGCCCTCGTGGGAAAGTTCAAGGTCTCACAGATTTGGCAGAAACCTCTGGGGTGTAAGCCAGCTTTGGAGCTCACCCAACTTGCAGAATTCCAGCTCTCGCTTGAGTTTTGGTCTCTTCAGTTTCCTTGTCTTGTGTTAGCTCAGCAGTACATTTTTAAAAGATTTCAAACTATTTTTTCAACAGCCTGTGGTTATCTTAATCCAGTGGTCTTTCATACCATCAGAAATGGATATGCCAGTGGCTACATTCTTCTAATAACATTTGACCTGTCTTTACTTCTGAGATCAGGTCTACTCAAGCCCACCTACTATACGCCATGTCCACCCTGGCATATAGTAGAGGCTCAAGTAATATTGATTAAATGAGCAAATGAATATTACAACTGCGTTCCACATATTTTGTTACTGTCCTTTTCCCAATACATTATTATTTTTACTTACATGTTTATCACCCAGGCAGAACTGCCAGCTTTTGAAGAATATGAAACTGTTTCTATCTGTTCATATGTGTTCTTAACCCCAGTGTCTAGCACATAAATTTACTGAATAAATGAGAAAATAAATATACAGATAAATCAATCACTGTAGTTAATTCAAATATATGTAGGTTAAATTTTACCCAGATGCTTTTTAATCTATTAGCTAAAAAATAGGTAATTAATGCAATGCAGGGAAACCAAGATGTAAATCATTGAATTCTGCAGCAAAGTAAATTTACTGTCATTTAATTGGGTGTATCTACCATTTCGTACAGTTGCTTATGTAAATCTCAGATAATTAAAAGCCTACAGTGAGCTGTTCAATAGCACTCATGATGCTTTTTTCGTTTTTGCCCCCAGGCAGCTTGTTTTTGGCAGTAGATGTCCAGTCCACATGCGTTATTTGAACATGAGGTATACTTCTTGACAAGATGCTCTGAACCTCATCAGTTGAAAGAGAAGGGATACAAGTAGATGGTGCAGAGCAGGCACGCTGCCAGACCTATTTCCTTAACTGAAAACTACCTGCAAATACCAGTTAGAGTCATATGAGCTGTCTAATCCTTAAAACCTCTGTTATGTGAAGTAATGGCCTCCTACAGTTAACCACTAAGTATGAAGATATGAAAAATCAGTATCAATGCACATATAGTTCTCTGAAGAAAAGCAAATGCTCCTGCAATAACTGACAGCATCCAGTCTTGCACTGTGTAAAGACCAGGTCAATGGCTGATTGACCCTGCTGCATTCCGAGTTGGAAAACAGCAACCTGCTTTCTAAACCTGAAGTTCAGAGAATATATAACAACTAAATATATATTTAGAAAACATTATGGAGTCTTACAGAAAAATCTATGAGCCCTGAGAAGGAAACTGTTCGAGGATGAGGCTTAGTTACCAAACTAAAAGAAACTTCTTTCCTGTACACAAAACCATCAACAACTTAAATAACAAGTGGAAGAATTCCAAACAAATCAACCTATTTTCACAGTTAAACGCCTTTCATTTGTTTAAGTTCTTGGTAAATGTCTGAGAGTCTGAAGCCAGCTGTGGAAAACAACAGCGTTTCACAGAAATTATTTTTTTGGCTCTTGTGTCATGTACAATATCTTGGCTCTATCTTGAGCTCCAATTAAAAGAATCTAATGAAACTCTTGCCTTTAATAATTGCAATATAGTGAATTTAGCTACTCGAAAGTATTTAAAATAAACCAGTTCGCTCATTAATCATCATTACAGTTACAAAGAGAATCAAGTAAATAAATTTTAAAAATGTTTCTCGGGTCGAACTTCAAATCACTCCTGCAATTTTCAAACACTGAATTACAAAGATGGTTAATAAATATATGCACATATTATAACCAGTTAATTAAAGCAGATCTTAATTATGCCATTATCAATTAATCATTTTTAAGTTGCAAAAGCAAAGTGAACACCGATCGATCCCTTTACAGCTGGGAGGGTATAATTCTCAGGATGAAGTTACAGTCGTTTGCGTGCCTAAAGCTAGGAAAAGAACATACTCTGCAATCTTACCAAGAATTGTTGGAAACAAGAGGGAAATTAAAATCACCCTTTTATTCCAGTTAATATGCAGGAATGAACACATTGCAACACTACGTCAATGGACACATCAGAGTTCATCTTTATTCCAAAACTACATGCCTAGTCCTGATATCAGGGATACAAAACTGACCTACTTAGAATTGTACCTGTATTTTTAGATATACCCAGTGTTTCTCCTTATTGCTTTATACTCTACCCTGAAAGCAGTATGACTTCACAGTTTGTTGGACTTTTCCAATGCAATGACCAAGATGATCTTCATTACAGGCAACTCAGTGATGATCTTGACATCCCTGTCTCGAGATCATTCATGTCTGTCGGGTTCAGAACAACATAAAATGTATATCTTTTCTTCCTTTGCTTGCTGACTGCTTGAGAAATGTATTTGTTTTTTTCTTCCTTATTTATCATAAAATTAATTAAAAATCAAAAGAATATGAATTATAATCTCACAGGAGCACTGACGACAAGGTTCCAGTGTCTCTCCTGTCAAGATCAATTACAAACCATGAATGTTCTCCCCCTTTTCACAGCACCTCTTTCTTAAAAAACCTCTTCATTTTTATCAGTGTCTACTGCAGTCTTGACTTCCCTGATGATTTTTTTTTTTTTTTTTTTTTTTGGCTGTACCCCACAGCATGCCGGGATTTTAGTTCCCCGACCAGGGATCGAACCCGCGTCCCCTACATTGGAAGCGTGAAGCCCTAACCACTGGAACACCAGGGGAGTCCCAATTTCCTGATGATTTTAATAATGTCCCAGCTCCCTCGGAATACATATAGCAGGAAATGGAAATATGATCTGGGAATTTTAAATCTCAAACTGCAATTCAAAGATCATTTTTTTTTTTTCCTGTCTTGAGAACCTGACAAATGTAACATACTGGGGAGCCCAGTCTCTTAAACTCTTTTCCAACTGCTAAAAAAGAAAGTTACATCAGAGCCAGAGAGAGCACCTTAAGTCTGAAACGCAGGTGCTTGCCAAGGCTTTCTCCCTTCTTGATCACTTCCTACTCCTTTGAGTGAGTCTGAACTCTATCTCAGCACTCAGAGAAATGACTCCATTAGAAGAATGGAGCAGAAAACATCTAGAAAAATTTCTTTGGGTGTTGTGTTATAAGATAGAAGTATCATAAATCAGAAGTCACACAGACAATCCATATACCTTATACAATTTTGTTACTGCAAGTGCGATTATATGAATAAATGCTTAAAATAGAAAAATATAATTTGGCATTCCTAATATGCAATGTATTCTTGATTCCAAGTTATCAACCAGTTACCCCTGAGCATAGTAAGGCTCAGTAAATGGATTTTGAATGAATAAAGGTAAGATGGAAGTATGAGAGTACAGAATACAAAACAGAAGTGTGTTAACTGGATAACAATAAAAGAGAAAAACACTATCATGCTATCATTAGCCAAATGATTCTTTTCTTTTAAAATTCGATTTTCTCCCAGTTCCTAAAACTATATGCAATACTACAGAAAAAAAAAAAAGTTTCCATCCTAGCAGAATAGGGTGGAACAGGAGTATTATACACTAGTTAAGGCCCTCTTAGCATTTTTATACAGGAAAAAAAAAAAAAAAAAAAAAAAAAAAAAAAAAAAAAAAAAAAAAAAAAAAAAAAAAAAAAAAAAAAAAAAAAAAAAAAAAAAAAAAAAAAAAAAAAAGAAGAAGAAGAAGAAGATAAAAATATTTACTGGTAAAAATGCCTACATGCAATTTATATCTTAACTTAAACATTTTACATCTTCTTACTCAAGAGCATCTAATGATGAGATTTCCAGGCCTAAATTAACAGAGCTACTTCTCCTTGATACAGAAATAGGTTCCTATTGATCAAATTCAGCAGAGGGCAAACTAAGCAATCTTGTCTGCCCATCTGTATGTGTTTTGCCAGCTCAGACTATCCCTAAAGAGGAACAGAAGTGCTTGGAATCAATACTGTCCAATCCAATTTTTTTTCATGGCTATCAAAAAGAGTTCTGTAATTAAGAAGCAATTCCATTAAAATGTCCAGCACCTATACTATAATCAACAGGGACTTAGATGATTCTCTGTTTCTGAAATACTGTTTACGTGTTCACTTTGTACATCACGCTTATGGAATGTTGGCCGTATTGTCACCAAGCAAATAACTGTTTTCTGTTTCTACCACCTGAGCTGTCAGAAGTTGCAAGTTAAGGGAGATCACCTTCTATTGTTTGAGGTTTGAGATTCTTTTAAAGAGGCCCACCGTGGGATTATAAAGCTTGTGATGTTAAGCATTTTTGCAACTTAAGCTAAGTGTTTCCACTACCTGTTTTAAAGATAAATCTCAATTGGGCCACATTCAAATGACAAAAATTTCCCATTAAAAGAATAAATAAGTGTTTGACCCTTGAAATATACATCAGATCAAGGACAAGAGGAGAGATTCTAACCAGGGCCATTAAACTAATTGTATTCAGCCTCCATGAAATTCTTAGAATTTAAAGTTATACCCATTAACATTTTTTTGCCTATTATTTTGCTACTTTATTAAAATATTGCAATTATAAATTCTAAAGATTAAAAACTATTTGCATATACGAAGGACAGCTCTGGTAATAATTCAAAAAGATTAATTTATTTCACAAATATGCAGTCATTATATACAGTGGCTGCAGTTTCCAAAGAAAAACTCTAGACAGCAACCAAATACTTAACCTGAGACTGAAAAGAAAATATTAAAAATCAGGACTGCACAGTAAAATCTATGATTTATGCCCCAAAAATGAGTTGTAAATATAAGTAAAGTTTTAGAATTTCATATGAACTCAGTTATAGGGAAAAGCAGATTAATCCAAGAAAACCTCAGCTTAAATACCACCATCGCTAGGGCAAAAAAAGCCTTCGCAAGTCTCTAATTGTCACTTTCTCAGATGACTTTAAAATAAATGAGACAGAACTGAAACTGTCTTCTAGGAACTTAAAATCTAAGACCACCAGAGCTGACAAAATTAAGGACATTTATAACAGATATATGTAATAAATATATACAGAATATATACTGATAAATAAGATTAAATATTGTATAACTCCTCACTAAGAAAAATACACTTGCTTATCACTTACAAAAATGTAATGTGTGTAACTGGAGTGGAGGGCTGCTGGACATTCAAATCTGGATATAGTGGGCCACTTTGCCTCATCTGTAAACTGATTACAAATGGATAATGCATGTTCTGATTAATCTACTCGTCTTTATTTTTACACAGCAGAAATGAATTACAACAAAGGGTCAAAACGCTGATTATATAGCTACATCAATCTAGTATCTTCAGTTTCACATAGCAGTAATCATAACAAAAGGATCAAAACACTGATTATACAGTCACTATATACATGTTATCCTTACTGTATTCATCCCAACCATATCTAGATAATAAGAAAGAAAATGAATTTGTTCTTTCAAAAATTTACCTATATTTCAACTACTGTATACTTCAATAAAAAATAAATTAAAAAAAATTTACCTATTGATAGAAAAGCCAAGGTTGTATAATTCCATTGAAGTCCTCAGAATCCAACTAAATATACACATAATAAAAAGCGTTCAGAGAAGTTGACTCTTCCACAAAAGATAACACAGTCTCATTACTCTGCCAGGAGTAACTCAGAGATTATACTTAACTCAAGAGGCCAAGGTTTAGCCATCAGCTTTAAAAAGATATTTTTCTACAGTAATTCCACTGGCCTGGTTACTTCTGTCTCACAGAAGTACAGGATTTCTGTTTCCACTATAAAACCAGCATTAAAGAGCTTTAAACTGACCTAAAATCCAAGGGATAGCCTGATGGGTAAACAGTTCCCACTGGTTTATAATCAAGACAAAGTTCACGATGATCTACCCACTAAAATTTTATTTCAAAACTATACTGAAAGTACTAAAAGGAGCCAGTTATTCGAGTTCAAACCCTACAAACACCCAAGTTCTTTTAATCTCGTTTCATCTATCAAGTGCAGGGGACTCAAATGTGTCACCTGTACATTCGACCCTCAGTAAGTATTTAAGAGACTGGTGGTCAGTCATCACCTTTCAGTGGTGAAGACATTATTCTTTGGAGCTAATACTTATTGGGGCTCCTCTTACCCTGTTAAGATGGCTTGCTTTGTTTTGCTTCATTCTAACTCGATGCCACATTAATAAATTTTAAAGCAAAGTGGTCTTGGTTAATATACGTGGGTAATATTAGCAGTCAGACTGACAAAAATGTAAAGAAGAATACTAAGTCCTGACTCAGAAAGCAGGAAAGGGGGAATTTACATCACTCATCCTCCCACACACAGTAAATTCCTCGAACTTCAATTTATCTCAGCATATCAAGGATATCATATAGTTCTCTGTTTGGCCGGCATGAAGGTAGACTTCATATTTTTTAGGGTTCAATAATATCATTCCCCAGTAATGACAGAAGTGGCAGAAGTAAAACAAGAGGAGGACTAGATAATTAGCTACTAGACTGAAAGTCTTAAAATGCCAGCTCCCCTGCTATTCCTAACCACTGTCCTCAAGTTATAAGGATTCTACTGTCCATAGTGACCCACAGTCAAACTGTCTACAGACATCTTTTCCAATGCAAATGAGTCTCTCCATCCATTAAAAGACCCCAAAGGGGACTTCCCTGGTGGCGCAGTGGTTGGGAGTCCACCTGCCAATGCAGGGGACATGGGTTCGAGCCCTGGTCTGGGAAGATCCCACATGCCGTGGAGCAGCTAGGCCCGTGCACCACAACTGTTGAGCCTGCACTCTAGAGCCTGCGAGCCACAACTGCTGAGCCCACGTGCCACAACTACTGAGACCTGTGCTCCTGGAGTCCGTGCTCCGCAACGGGAGAGGCCGCGGCGATGAGAAGCCCGCGCACGGCGGCGAAGACCCAGTGCAGCCAAAGATAAATAAGTAAATAAAAAAGACCCCCAAATGTTTTAGGTTGTAAGCAGAAAGCCCTGCTACTTACTTTAGTAGATGCCCATCCAAATGAAGATGGAGCATCATGCAGAGCAGATTTTAGTGTGATAATCAATGCAACTTAAAAACATTGATCTGACACGTATTTAACATTATGAATAATCATTGTGCTGCCTGGTAATTAGGGATAAATGCTAAGTCAGTCAGTCACATAAGTGACTAAAATTAATGTTAGGGTTACACAGCAAAATCACATTTTCATAGTACTACAATTTTTATTAAATTATCCCAAAAATCAACGTCTGCTATCACATACAGTAGCTCTCATACCCACATTGAAAGGGCGAGGGTCTCAAATCCTGGTTCCTCACCTACGGTGGACAGCTCCACCCTGCATCACCATAGATCCCACTATGATTTCCTTAATGGCCCAGAGCTGAGGCACATTCATTTCCTAACACACGCCCTAACCTCCAGACCCTTGATCCACCTTGAAAGCACCTAGTGTAACACAGTCAACTCTTGACAGCACCTACTGGCCAAAGATCTCAGCATAGTGGTGTCAATGGTGATGCAGGGTGGAAATATCCACCAGTCATGAGGAACCAGGGCAGAAAGCCTGAGCTCAGAAGGCCAAGAGTGAGCTGGCTGGGGGTCAGAGAGTAGGGGTGAGAGTAAAGGAGAGACTCCTCCCCTTTCCTATCACCATATTTTCAAAGATCGTATACAGTTCTTTCCAATAATACCCAACAGGGTAAGATAAAAAGAATAAAATTAAGGGGAGGAGACCCAGAAAGGGAAGTGTAGTTATCCTTAAGACACTCACTTCTATATTAATGTTTCCTCTTGTCGATTTCCAGGTGTGTGATGACTTTTGAGGTCTTTCAAATGAGCAAAGTAACAAATGGCCAATGAGATGACTTGTGACTGAAATAAAAATATTATATTAGAATCACTTTTCTTCTATCTCCATGTGCCACTAAAAGAACACCACTGATACACTCTTTGTGGAGCAGTGGATGCACGCAAGGCCCGGACATTTTCCCTTGGTAGTGTTGAGAGACAATTCTCCAAGGTGTTTCTGTACATGTTGTACCAGCCTTTGTCCAGCCTAACTTTTCAAGGGTGTTTGTATGGCAAATAGCCCTAGAAGATAAAAATAATGCTTCCCTCCAGGACAAAGATTGGTGTGGTTTACACACAGTCCCTCATAAAATATTGGATTCCCTATACTCAAGGGTCCTCAGCTGTGCCACAAACCCACAGGTAGGTACACAGCACCTACCTGGTCAGCTCCCCATCACCCCCATGGGGAGACTTGGAGCCGAAGGTGTGGGTGGAGGAGGGGAACAGAAAGAGGGCAACCAAAGGAAACATGAAGCTCATGCCGCTTGTTGTGCTGTAATAAAGTCCTGTGTCTGTGAGCCAAGGGTCTCACATCTTTGGCCAGCATCCATGAAACTGTGGCAGGCTCACTTGTTAGCATGCAAGTAAAGTAAAATCTCATCCCTATAGGAGTAAAGTCTTACCCCGGGGAAGATGAGATTATCCTCCCAGGTATCATGGTAGGTAGGCAATTGCTATGGATTCTCAAACACCCCTGGGAAAAAAATATAGGAGTATGTCTTATCCCAGCATAGGTAGTTTTGGTGCTAAAGGGAGAATAAAGAGCCAGGTAAAAAAGAACTTCTCCAAGACCTGAGAGACAGTCACATTGCTTGCCCCAAATAATCGAACAATTTCCTTTATTGTACATTAGAAAAATGGATATTATTTTAAGACAAAGGACACCTGTTTTGATACCTGATAGAATTAGAGTAGTAGGTAATTCAAATAAAAGTAAGACACATCCAGAAAACAAAGATAATCTTCTTAAAACTCATTTTAAAAAGAAAACTACAATAGCACTAAAATCAGATACTTTTATTGCCCTATATTATTTGCAGCCTTCCCACAAAATATTAACCTTAAGTTCAGTCATTTTTCTGTCTCTCTTCTTTGATAATCTTTTGAAGTAGAAAAGGGGAACCTTTATAATTCCCTGGAATATGAAAAAATGTCTCCTTCAACACTTGGGTTTCTGCTCTTCAGCTGTGTCATTTTGTTGGAGCACAAACTCAATGATACTATTTCAAAACACGGCTATTTTACCCTCAAGTTCTGAGCCTCTATGAATTTCACAGGTTTACTGTATAGATTCTGCTGATGATTATAGCTCTCCTTGGTTAATTAACACTCTGCAACATTTAATTCTGCATTATATAAATACCAGTAAAGAGACTGAAAAATAAAACTAGATGCAAATTTTATGCTCATTGCAATGCACAAATTAGGCCATAGAAAAATCCCTGGCTGGATTCAGAGTTTTCTTGTGCCAGCTAGCGCCTCGAAAAAAAATCTTAAATTATTTTTCACCAATTCAACAGAGGTAAAAATGATCAAATAAAACCCAGACCAAACAAAAACAAGGCAATGAGGCTGCTACACGTAAAGCTTTATACAAATAAAGTACTGTCAAAACATTTCAAAATGTCAGAAATTCATTTAGAAATTTGTCCTTTAAAAAAAAAAACCATCCTGGTATGAATTTGCTTTTCTGTAAATTTAGTTCCATCCTCTCATTAGCACAAAAATATCTGTCTTTTCAATTTCTAGAACTGCATCTATAATGTAAATTTGCAGAGTGCAAGTGGTCTGCCAGTGTTATGTCCCAAAGGTGGCCTCCTTGATCAGAGTGTTTAAAGAAGATGGCCTAGAAGGACAAAACCGTACACAGAAACAGTCAACCCTGCACAAGATGGCTTTTCAGAATCGTTTTTAGACATGCATAAATCAGAGATTCACTTGTGTCACCTAATCACGACAAATGAAGCTTGAACAGAGAATTCAAACTTCAATATTTAGCTAAAAATTCAAAGTGTGGCATCTGAATTAAACTAATACCATTGATTGGAAAGCTAAGATAAGGTATTCTCACATCTTCTAGACAAACACTCAGAGCTGGATAATAGGACCATGTGTGTTACCTTTTAGACTAGAACAAAACTAAGACACAAAGAGATATAAAACCAGCTTTGCTTAATTTGGAAATTCAAGATAAAAAGATATTTTGGCTTTTTTAAATTAAGGATAAAATTATGTTATCTACATCAACAACATTGAGGGTTTTGTTTTTTAATTGTAGAAAAATGGGTAATGTGACTACCATCTATCCCCCTTTTCCCCCCCACTAAAACATCAGGTGATTTTTGATATGTTGGAGATAATCATGTTCTATGAAACATGAAAAAGAGCCAGAAATAAAACTGCATAAGTATAGTTTCAGCCACAAGAGACTAAATCTGCTTTCATAATGTTGGTGAGTCTTTTGACGGGGCAAAAACTGGCTATTGGTTCCAGTTGGGTCTTTCACACGGGGTTTGAAGGGTCCCCGTTATGACTTCACAAGCCACAACCGAGTGTTTGTCTTGCGCCAGCATACTTGATACCTGCCCAGACTGTTTTGCCAATAACATAATTTTACCTCTTTAGCAGAGATGCCAAATGCTCCATGAAAGTCTACAACGGCACTTTTGGCCACATCTATTTCATAATGAGCAAGAACCGTCACTGCCTTTCCCTCAGCAGCAAAAATATTGCTAGAGCATAATTTCTCATTAATCACAGGCACTGTTTCTAAGGACAAGTTAGCCAGAAACCTCTTGGGAAATTTGTATGCTCAAGACAATCATCTCAACTTCTTGTGGAATTGGTAAATATTTGTACTGAAGAATGAAAGATAGATGGCTAGCCTCCAGGGTATGGAAAAAAATACTCAATAGTCATTCCAATCCAGCCAGAAAAAAAAAAAAAAGCTTAGAGGTAGGCAGGCAGGGGTCTCTATTCAACACAAAATGTTTAAAGACATCTTTATCTAAAAATAAGCAGATCTCACAATAATTCTATAAATAGGCAACTATGGTGAGATATTTCACAAACATCAATGTTGTGTTGAGATGAATAGACAAGTTTTTAAATGCCTCAAAACAAATCATAAAAGTTCCTATGGAAAATACCAGTGGGAAAACAAGAAAGTAACTGTCTATCAAAAAGCCTCATAAAATCGATAAAAAGTCAATCGTACACCCCCAAAAATATGCTTCTGACATATGACAGATATAAACATTTTTTGTGTATTATACACACACAGGAGTATGGTCTTCTGAAGATAAATAAATATATGCATGTGTGTATTTACATATTTATCTATCTCGGATTTAACATGGGCCCATCCTATAAGGAGGTCTGTTTAGTGGTGGTATTTGGTAACAACAGAGCCTTGTCCACGAAGTGGAGTTGAGTAAGGGAGCTGGAAGACTGAGTCACAAGAAGCATCCTCTCTCACAGAAACTCTACAAGAACAGGAATCATGCAGATTCATAGCAGAGGCATAATTTTTATTTCTCCTAGCTTGCCACGGTCGATGCCATAAAGAGCATTAGCAGTGTCTTCCTGGGGTGAAAGGGGAGAGAGAATCTTTTTGTACAATAGGTTCATACTCAGCATGACCTTTCTAAAGGCTTCCAGACTATACCCATTCATCCCAATGTTGGGGAGAAAAGACATAAAACTATATACATCATCCAAAAATTATGCTCATCCCGTACCTGCTAAATTGCTGGGCATGACATATCATATAAAGATGAACAAAACAAATATTCTCATAGTCTAACAGAGACACGCAATTAAACTGAATTGCAGTACAACCTAAGTGCTACAGTAGAGCTGGAAATAACAAGGAAAGGCACTCTGTTGGGGAGGGCTTGGGCATTCATTGGGTGGGAAGGTTCCCCAGGGGAGACCCTCTAGAGTTGTGTCTAGAAAGTCAAGAGGATGGGGAGGAAGAAAAGCTGCAGGAGCATTAGATGGAGGGAAAAAAGGCACAGGAGTGAAAAAGAACATGATTCATCAGAAGCACAAGTGATTTATTTAGGATGGATACGAACAAGTTTAGTATTTCTTAGGTACCGGGCCTTGCAACAGACATGGAAATATCCAGAACAAAGCTGTGCTCAAGAGACCAATGTGAAATAAGGACCAAAAGTTAAGCCAGAGGTACAGTGGGATGAGCACTAGATGCCATTCTAAGTATTTTGGTCTTTAGTGTAGGTGATTAAAAAACCATTGATAAATTTTAAGCAAGGGGGAAATATGATCATATCTGCATTGGAAAGAGACATTTTGGTGGCATATATGGGGATGGTGACAATGGTTGATTATCTAAGAAATACATACAAGTAAGTGGGTCTATCTAAGAAGCATAGAATTTAAGACTGTAAAATGCATGTTTAGTGAGCTGATTTGTAAAGGTAACCCAGAAGCTTTGTGCCAAGAGAGAAAATAAGTTCTATAATCCTCAAGTTTTTGGGCCAGAACTAAAGATAAGAGGATGTGGGAAGAGCAAAGCTCTGGTTCAACCAGCTGCATTTCCTGTACGATGGACAGCTCCACAGTGGGAAACTGGATCTTCAGGAAGAAAAGCACTCCCTCCTCATATGATAATTAGACGGAAATGAAGGCAACACTTTGGAGATAGGAGTGCACACGGGAAAGCCTTCTGAGCTGAGACACAAAAGGGAAGAATGGGGGAGAAAGAAGAGGTGGAAGGTTAGTCGGGAGTTATAGGCAGTTATGAATGAGGAGAATGCGGGAAAGCTGATGACCCTGTCATGTCAGTGATACCTCCAGGCCTCCCTCAGCTGGTAAACTTGTGGAGTGGAAAGAAAGTAGAAGTTGGTGTTCTCCTGAGCATCCTTATCTAGGGGCCAGGGGAGGCCCATTATGGAGTACAGAGTACGGAGAATGGAAAGTATGGTTATTGCAAGAAGACATGACGAGTGACTACTGCAAGAGTCCAGATATTGAGGGCTGTAGTGAGGAAATGGACACGTAGGAGATGAAAGAGGTAGAAGCAAAGAGGACTTGAGGAACACCTGGAAAAAGACGTGTGGAAATGACAAAGGACTCCTAGGTTTCTGGCTAAATATGAGGTCAATACTAGTCTCACTAACTGAACTAAGGAATGCAGAAGAAGGGCCACATCTAGAGGGCAAACTGCTTGCCTTTCTGGACCTCGGTGTCCTTCCCACATCTGTAGAATAACAGCATGGTCCTAGTGGACCCTAATGTCCACACCAGCATTGGCTGTCTCTGTAAGTAAGAATTCATCAAGAACATTCCACTTTCAAATAATAGATCTCACCCACACAACCTCTTATGGATCTATGGAAAATGCTTACTCTTTTCCACTGCCAAAGCTGTGTATGACTTCAGTATAAAAGAAACCCCCTGGAATAGAAATAATGAAGCCCAGTTCTAGGCAGTTGGGAGTGCCAAGTATTCTTTTTTAAGAGGGAGGTCATACCACAGACCTTGTCAATCACGTTCCATTATCATTATGAAAGGAGAAAAATACTCCCACTTGTAACCCTGCACCAGCCTTCTCCCACATAGAGAATTCTTTTATTATTAAATAGCAGCTATCGTAGAAAAGCATACATATTTGAAGGTGTTCCTGTTGGATAGGTCAATATGCATAGTAAGATGTTGCTGATTTAATTTAGCTTCAGTTCACTGGTCTAAAAACAAATCCTAAACATAAAAAAAATAAAAATAAAAATAAAAAAAACTTCCTCTGGAGCTCATTTTTTGTAAAAGGTATAGATATTAAGATTGATAGCCATTTTGCGTGAACTCCATAAACAAAGTATTTTTTAATTAAGAAAATCTAACATCATAATTTTTAAACTATTATTTCCACCAAAGTGATATGAAGGAAAACATAAAATAGAGTCCTCTCACAGGGCTAATTTTCAGTCTTTAATAAGTAATGTTTTGGTAACAATGGATTTTAGTTGCCCATTAAAAAAGGCACTTTAGATTTAACAAAATATAATATACAAGATTTCAAGCTATTTTTTTAAAAACCATAAACGTTAAATATAAGCGAATAAAACTTACCTGGTTGTCATAAACTCTGGTTACCAACACTGATGTCAAGCATCCCTCTGACATACTTTTTGGCCAACTGATTGTTTTATTTCATAAAAAACATAAGAGCTTCAGCATTTTCTTCTTCCGTAAACACTGGGTGACAGTGGTTCAATGCTTTTCAGCACAAAATTACACCAAAGAAAGGCCAATGTGATAGGTTTGACCTATTATTTTTACCTATTGCCTTCCAGTTTCCACAACCTATTGTAGCACCCAGCATCTCTAATGCAGGGTGATTCATTTCTGACTCCACAATTGATCCCTAACTGTGCTGAGGTCATTCACTACATTTGATACCCCATTTTTTTTACAATTTCTCCTTACATTTAGATTATGCTTTTATTTAGACAGAGTAGAGTATGCTCTAAATCTTCTGGTCTTCAAAGGACATGTTTACAAGCTTCAAGTGCAGTTTGAAACGAGGCAAAAAAATGTCTAGAATGCTGTTTCAGTGGACACCATCCATTCAGTCTATTTTTAAGAAATTACCAGATGAAACCCTTGGTCTCACATCACTATTCTGAGAGATGTCACCTATATAAATAGCAGAGTAACAATATCCGTTTTATATACCATATAATTGTATACTTGATCATGTTCAAATCCTTTCATTGCCCATAAAAAGGTGAAGTCTACTAAATATATTCCTACATAAGAAGCCGTATCATTCAGGTGTCATACTGAACCCAGAAAGTACAGTTTAAAATGTCACTTATATACAAACCTATGTATTCTATATGAAAATTAAAATTTCAAGATTTTAGCATTAAGAAATTAATACTGATTATTTAATCATTAGGCTGTTCTTGATACTTAAATTTTGTTCACTTCACAAACACAAGAGTGAGACCTCACTGTTGAAGTCAATTTTAATTAAACATGTAAATGTCCATTACCGGGAAGGTCTCATTATAATATAACTTCCTTTTTGGCCTCTTCCCATCTCAGGGCCCATTCCAGAATAACTGGTTAGTATTCTGAAATCTACATGCCTTGTGATATAGGCTATCACTTTGGTGATTCCCAAGAATCCATATGGTCTAACTGCATCAAACTGTTTAGCGCTTCCCTTCATACACCCCCACCCCATGTACCCACTGCATTAGGTAATTCACTTTTCAACTTTGGTCAAAGTGCACACGCCCATGTCTTAAAAAGCAAGCAGCTCAGAAGGATCTATAATACGAAGAAGAGGCCCCTGCCCCCCACTCTATTCTTTTCTCCACCTCTCCTCATCTGTTTCTCCCAGCTGTTATGGAACTCTGTAACGTGGGAATAATTACAGTGCAATTAGTTCAGAGTGAGGGGTAAATGAGTTTATATACGTAACTACCTAGAGCAGGGTCAGGATCATAGTACATACTGATTAAATATAATCTGTAATGATGATGACTTTTTCAGTATCAGGACTGACAATGTCAAGATCTACAACAGTTATATTCTGCCCTATAACTAGAAGTAAGTCTTTGGCTACAGGTCAACTCCAGAAGCTGAACACTGGTAAAGAGCACTTACTTTATTATAACTGTGGGGAGACTGTTTTCTTTTCCATTCAAGCTGCACATATTTTCTGACTCCCTACTATGCGCCAGACACTCTTCTACCTACTGGTGAACTAGACCAACACATGGCGCTTGCATTCCAGTTAGGAAGAACAATAAAAAAGTAAACAAATAAATAACACAACTTTAAACGGCTATTTGTTTAAATCAGGGTTCCCCATCGTGCCTTGTGACTTTTGAAAGATGTTCAGAGTTATTCCTTTTTTTTTTTTTAACAGTCCATGATTGCTCAAAATTAGCCAGCATTCTAGTTTGCTTCACATTTGCACATGCTTTCCTCAATATTTTTCCATTCTTTGTGGGTTTTTTTAACAACTGACTACCAATTTATTAAAAAGCTTGATTTAAGCATCTGCAGTGGTGACCTCAACCGTGACTCCTGGCTCAGTACTGATGGAAGTGATGTGCTTCACGGTCTCAGAAGGACTGGGCAAGTCAGTGAATCACTGAGGATCCTCATCTGAAAACTATTTCAAGTCTTAGAACCTTTGCCTCACCCCACCCCTTCCTCTTAAAGTCTCTAAGGCTACAGTCTTGCTGGGGCTCTTTAGGTCAAACCACTGTCACCTCTGCTGTTCTAGAGGCCACATATAATCATAATACTTTACATCAGGAAAGGCAACAGAATTCTGAACCACCAGACTGACCATACAGATGATTTCTCAAGATTCTTGAGAAGTTTCATTAGAATCACCTACAGGCATTACTGGTCTGGAACAATCATGAGGCCTTTGAATGGAGTCAACATATTTTTATTGAAGTGGTGCTCATGGTAAGCCAACTCCTCCGATTAAGAAATGGGAATAACATTAGAATGCCCAAGGAGCTACTCTATGATGAGCTAAAGGGCGTCAAACAAGAGCCAAATAAGAAAATGAGAGAGAGAGAAAGAAAAAAGAAATCACAAGACTAGAAGTTACGAGATCTGGATGCGGATTCTAGTTCCATCCCTAAGAGATGAGACTTCAAATAAGTCACTTCACCTTTCTGGACCTTATCTGTAAAATAAGAACTTCACACGAGAAAAAGCAGTATGACGAAATACCAAGTCACGGTTCAAGATTTTTGTCAGAACATGGTTAAAACTTATGCATATATTAACCCTTAAAATGTGCTTGTTCTATATACCTAAGGTGAAGGAGGAAGGAACTCAAATTATTATAGAACAAATAGAGTGTACTGATACACAAGAACCAGCTTGAAGTGAAAACAGACACCAGTCCCTCGACACTACGGAGTATGTATTGAATGAATGATCAAGTGGCAAGAAACAGACTTTTAGGGCGGTGAAACTCTTAAAAGATGGATGTTGCTGACATTTGCAAAGAGTAAAAGTCATGACATCATAACAGAGTGTGCCCCAGCGAGTTCACTGTTAAGTGTTACTCCTCCCTAAGATGGGTTGGAGATTTCCAATGACATTTGTCTGTGTCTCTGACTGTCAAAGGAATTTATTGTGCATCTACACAAGCAAGAAAGAAAAATTAGAAAAGAGACCAATTCTCATACTTTTTAACGTGAGAAGTATCCCCACTAGAGTTACTGGGAAAACAAAAGTTCCCCTTAAATAATTTAAGCACCTTTTCATCAGATGCATTGAAGCATCAATAGCAGTTTTCTTTCCCCTAGCATATCATGAACTGACTACAGCAAGAAAGATCCTGAGCAAGAAAAGACACAGGTTCAGTCTAGCATAATAAATCTATCTTTGCATTCAAACATTCCATCACTTCTCAGATGCTGATAATTCCTACCAGCCTTTTTTCTGATCACTTGTTTCCACCCTACACAGTCATGAGGAATCAGAGTTGTCAAATCCTCTGAACTTAATTCAAGAATTTAAACTAGATAACCAACAAGGACCTATTGTATAACACAGGGAACTCTGCTCAATATTCTGTAATAACCTAAATGGAAAAAGAATTTGAAAAAGAATAGATACACGTACATGTAAAAACTGAATCACTTTGCTGTACACCTGAAACTAACAGAACATTGTTAATCAACTATATTCCAATATAAAATAAAATTTTTTAAAAAAGAAGGAAGCATCTCCCCTGTGTTCAGTGGTACACTAGCTCCTTTGGGATGCGGACATGGCAGAGATGGTGGGAAAGAGTAGAAATGAGAAAGAAATGATAGCACTTTCCTTGCCTCCAAAATATAAAAAATCTTCACAGCAACGTAGAGAAAACATTGAAGAGGTAGAGTAAGGAAATGACACTGACAATGATATTCAGCCACTGATGAGCAACCTCAGTGAATAACATGCACAACAAGGAACAGAGGACGGGAAGGAAGAGATCAGTGACTACCCAGACTGGGTAGTCAGGGCGATCTCCAGAAAAAAGGGTAAATTAACATCGTGCAGGAGAACGGGCCTGGGTTTCATGTGTGTGAAGAAGCAGGGAGGCAACTTGAGTTGGTAAACTCAGCACTCAAAGAGCAGAACCTTAGATTAGTAAAGGGACACAGAGGGAATGGACCACAGGATGGGTTAAGTCGCTTGAGAAACACTCATGGCATACTTGGTAACTCTGTTGGCCTTCTAGACCACTGCCCTGAGGACTGTTCTCACAGAGAAGCTTAGAATAACAAGAAGAGCTAAAAGAGAAAAAAAGAGGCCCTTTCTCCCTCTTTAGTTCCCTCCAACTTTATCAATAAGTATATCTGAGTGTTTACTTTTGCTACTGGGTTGTTATTAGTTTGCTAGGGCTGCCATAACAAAATACAACAAACTGGGTGGACTGAACAACAGAAGCTTATTTTCTCACAGTTCTGGAGGCTGGACATCCAAGATCAAGGTGTCAGCAGGTTAGTTTCTCCTGAGGCCCTTTCTCCTTGGCTTGCAGACGGCCACCTTCTCGCTGTGTTCTCACATGGCCTTTCCTCTCTGTGCCCATATCCCTAGCAGCATTTTGTGTGTCCAAATTTCCTCTTCTTATAAGGAGCCCAGTCTGATTGAATTAGGGCCTTTCCCAAAGGACTCATTTTTGACAACTAAGCTCTTTAAAGACCCTATCTCCCAATATAGTCACATTCTAAAATACTGGGGGTTAGGGCTCCAACATATGAATTTAGGGAAAAACAACTCAGCCAATAACATTTATAACTTACAAACATTTTTGTAAGATTTTTAATCATAAGATAAATGCAAAAAAAAAAACAACAAAAAACAAACAAACAAAAAACAAAACCAAGCTGGGGCTTCCCTGGTGGCGCAGTGGTCGAGAGTCCGCGTGCCGATACAGGGGACATGGGTTCGTGCCCCGGTCCGGGAAGATCCCACATGCCGCAGAGCGGCTGGGCCCGTGAGCCATGGCCGCTGAGCCTGCGCGTCTGGAGCCTGTGCTCTGCAACGGGAGAGGCCCGCGTACCACAAAAAAAAAAAAAAAAAAAGATTAAAGACACTGATACCTACACACAGTACTATAAACACAGCATGATAAAATGGGCACAGTTATAAATGTGAAATGTAATTTAAAAATACAGATTTATATAAAAGTACAGATAAATACATTACAACTTAAACAATTAAACTCCAAACTCTTGCAAGATATGGGAGTTACAAATTTAGACCAGGAAATGATAACGCTGACCTTTGATTACCCTTCCTTTGGACTGACAAAATATCTCAGTAGATACATTTGGTAGTAAGGCTTTTTGATAAAACACATGACTGTGTCCTAGAAAAATGTAGGGCACGAGTAAGTAATGTTGTAGAAAGAGCCATAGATTAGGATTTGGGGCATTCTGGATTCCAATTCAAGAAAGAAAAGGCACCAAAGAGAATGATAAAGAGAAAAAAGAGGAATTAGGAAAGAGCTCCATTTTAGAAGCAAAGAAAATAAAAATTGTAAGAAGAAGTCAGCAAGAGTCCACTGCTGTGAACAGATCAGACAAATAAGGCCCAAGAAGACTCTATTGACATTGCACTTTGGAGTTCACTCATGACCTTCAGAAGAGCAATGTCAGTAAATTTGAGACAGTTAAAGGCAGATTTAATGGATTGAGAAGTGAATGGGAAATAAAGTACAGAAAATTCGCAATTTCTCTTTTTACACCCGGCTTTTTTTGAAGCCTGACCACTGGAGAAATATGGTGGTGGTTTAGGGGAAAAACAGACAAAAGGAGCATTTCCTTTTTTTCTTGCTTTTTTCTTTTTCTGCTTTTTTATTCTTTCTTTTTTTGGTTTTAAAGATGAAACTAGGTTTGTTTACAAGTTTAAGGAAAGCGCTCTGCTTAGAAGTACGGTTTAGGTGATCAAAGGAGGGAGGAATTCTCCATGTATTCCTTTAACCCACGTGTGAGAAATCCTAGTACTGTGTTTATCATTCTCTGCCTTCAGAAGCTTTTGGATTAGCTGGGATGCAGATAATTACCCTGCGTTGTGTGTTTTAATGGCCATATGTCCAACTTTGAAGAGGACACAGAAAAAGGAGCATTTAAGTGTCAGCCAGGAGTCTGGGAAGAGTTCTCATAGAAGGAAAATTAGAGCTGATGTTTACCAGGTGGTCAGTGTGTCAGGTTATCACAAGAGAGGGGGCATTTCACACAAAAGAGTCTGTGTGAAATCAGAGTCATGGAAAACTGAGACAGACCCCAAGGACAGGTTCACCTTGAAAAGGAATGGGGACACTTCTCTCTTACAGAGGAAGGAAAAAAGGGAACATGGAAATCCATATGGTCAAGTTTTGAGAATGAGTGGAGGGAAAATGAGGGCCGCCATTTTCTCAGTTGTCTTCTCAAACAACATTAGCTGTTGGTCAAATTTAACCACCACATTTTGAACTTTCACTTTTAAAACTACCAAAGTGCTTCAAGGCATTGTTTAGCATTGAATATTGACACCCCCAGAAACAGAGAAAATAAGATGGATTGGGGTTGAGGGTAGGTTTGAGAATTTAACTAGAAAGAAAGGCAAAAAACTCAAGGCAGGCAGACAAAAGGGTTCTGTCCATCAAGACAAACAGCTCAGTTACAGGTATAAAAAGGCATTATCTGATCAAGAAGGGAGGCTGCAAATCTAGAATTCTTTCAATTAACCTTTTATATAATTCATAAAGAGAATTAGTTAAGGGACTAATAATCTTACAGGGGAGATAAAACATAAGCAAAAAATGTTGGTGTAGAAATTGGAATATGATAAGTACATAAAAGATAAGGAATGTTCAGTCTTCATAAAAGCAATCAAAGTAAAGTTAATTCTATTTAGAGACAAGGTCACCCAAAAAAGCTCAAGAGGAAGTGTGGAAAGCTTGGGGAAAAAATCATAGATCTTGGTAAAGCTGGTAAGGTAAAGACCTGGTAATGTTAGAGGCAGGGCCACCAGCAACAGGGAGAACTGTGATATGGAGCCATCTGGAACACTTCCAGGCACCCTTCAGGACTAGTCTTCAAGTCTGGTGTTGGAAAGGTGGGTTTCTTCTGAGACATCTCCCCGTGGACTGTAGATGGCCATCTACTCCCTGTACCTTCACATCATCTTCCCTCTGTGTATTTCTATGTGTTCAAATTTTCTCTTCTTGTAAGGATACCAGTCATAGTGGATTAAGACCCACCCTAATGACCTTATTTTAATTTAATTACCTCTTTATAGACTATGTTCAGTCACATTCTGAGGTACTTGGGATTAGGACTTCAACAAATGAATATGGAAGAGGGACAACTCAGCCCGTAACGGGGATTAATTATAAAGTTCTTTTAAAAATGCACCTGGTTATCAGTCTCCTGGGCAAAATTTAGTCATAGGTATACTTGCCTAGCTTTGGGAAACACAGCAATATTTGGATGACATTCTCCACTCTATAAAGATGTCAACGTTGCTTGGTTGAGGTACTAGAACACTAAGTACAACACCGTTAAAGACATTTTCTTATCAGAACTGAAAGTTTTATTATCATCAAATTATTTTACCTCAAATAAAAACAGAATACAGAATTAGTGGAAGATGCTTCTAAAAAATTTGAATAGTCTGTGGCTTTGGCTAGTTCCCAAATTCATTTTTCTTATCATTTATTAGCCAAATAAGACTACTTAGGATTTAAAGTCAAAAAAAGGGAGGGAAATTGTCATGCACTCTTCACTTATGATTTTCAATGTTTTAAAAAGAGCTTAAAGACCTTTTATTTTATACAATTGCCAGTAATTGTCTTTATAGTTTTATTGGTATTAATTTCATACAGCTCATTTAGAATGTCAAGCCACATATGCAACATAGAAATAAAGTTAGTATTACTGCATAGAGATATAATTATAAGTAATTTTGATTCTCTCACTTTTGTCCTCTCACATTCTTCTAATTTCTGCCCACGTTTTATAAGAATGAAGATGAGTTTGCTGACCTTTTGCTAAAGAACATTTAGTATGAAGAAACTGATGATTTCATCCTGACTGAGGAGGGCAAAACTTTTCTTTTCTAGCTCTATTAGCTTTTTCAGAGTAAGTCTGACTATAATATTGCTGCATTACAAATAAACTTCTAAATGCGGAGGAGAATGCAAATGCTACAAAATGGTAAATAATTCAAAAAATATGGAGTCTTTTAGCCAATGAACCACAATTCAATACAATGGTTTTCTCCCTTACTAACAAGATACTAGAGAAGATATTATTTAAAAGAAAAGAACAAAGGGGTAAGAGGAAAAATAAAATTTCTCATTATTTGTTAAAGATGCGAGAACATACATCATGAAATATAATAACGTCTCTAGGTATCTGGTCAGTAATTTAAAACATGTAGTAAATGTAATCTATGCCCACTGAGGCAATTTGCATATTACTACAGGCTTCATTAGCCATAATTTTGAAGGACTTTGTGGATCTATTAATTCTTACATAAAAGAGCATACTAGCTGGCCAAAGGTAGGGCTAAGGTATCATTTGGGCAAATATTTTAGTCCCAAATGTAAAGGGAAAAAGGCAAAAAGAAATGGAAAGTCCTATTTCCAGGCCATGTGCTGGGGAGGGGGCAGAGTAATGCTCCCTTCTGGGTAGAGGGATTAGAACCTGGAATCTTTTTTTTTTTTTTTTTTTTTGGCGGTACCCAGGCCTCTCACTGTTGTGGCCTCTCCCTTTGGGGAGCACAGGCTCCGGACGCGCAGGCTCAGCGGCCATGGCTCACGGGCCCAGCTGCTCGGCGGCATGTAGGATCTTCCCAGACCAGGGGCACGAACCCGTGTCCCCTGCATTGGCAGGCGGACTCTCAACCACTGCACCACCAGGGAAGCCCAGAACCTGGAATCTTAAGAGGGGGAATTACCCCAGTAATTTCAAAGCTTGTACCAAGGGGGAATGAAATGGGATGAGTGGAACATACTTTAGTGCTGACCATGCCTTTGTTCTGAGAAAGACACAGGTGTAGACCAAGTTATGCAAATTTAAAACAAAGGACATTGCACAGTGGAAAGTTTGAGAAGCTGGGGCTATGAGAAACAAAGTTGGCCAGCAAGAGATGGTTCTGTAATAGGCAAGAGTTGAATCTCTACACACAGTCTTCTAATTGGAGAAATAGTGCTTGCCAAGCTTTGTTTGTTCTTGTGGGCAAGTCTATGTTTTATTCAAGCTGTTTGCTCCCAGGTTAGCAGAGCCCGAGAACATTTAGATGCTGGAAGATCTTTGAAAAGGAGCTGGACTAGGCTCGACAAAACTCAGCCTAGAAGTCCAACACATGGCCTATGTAAAAATGAAATCCACAGACACTGAGACATTTCTAAACTAAAGGACCTGCCTTTGTGCTTGTAATTTAGAAGGAGAAGATATAAGGAAGAAATTTAGTATTATAGGATTACAGCCTTCTGGCATGTGACTGTCTTTGGGGAGGGAAAGGTTAAAGCCATACCCCTGTGAATAGAAGGTGGGATGGGAAGGGATTGGGCACTCCTGCTGTCAATCACCCTGGAGAGTCAGACAGTGAGACCTGGAGGGTGGGACCAAGCTGGTAAGAGGGGAATTCCATCCTCTCTCTTGGTATGATTTTCTCAAGCCTGGACCCCAAGTAAGATTCCTCAAGGGTAGACATAAATAGTGGAGGAACTATGCCTTTGAAAGATGGAG
>RJWK010009738.1:0-44919 GCA_004363435.1 Platanista minor | reverse complement strand
GTAGTTGCCCTTGCCCGGGTTGCCCGGCTCGCGGGGCACCTTGACGAAGCAGTCGTTGAGCGTGAGGTTGTGGCGGATGCTGTTCTGCCACTTGCGCGGGCTGTCGCGGTAGAAGGCGAAGCGCTCGGTGATGAAACGGTAGATGGCGGCCAGCGTGAGGCGGCGGCCCGGGGCGTGAGCCAGCGCCATGGCGATGAGCGCGATGTACGAGTAGGGCGGCTTCCCTCGCTGCAAGGGCCGCCGGCGGCGGCGGCCCGGGCCCGGCGCCGGCGCAGGTTCCGGCTCCCCGCGGCCCGCGGCCGCTTCCTCGGGCTCCGGCCCGGGCTCGGCTCCAGCAAGCGGCGACGGCGGCGGCCCCGACGGCGCGACTGAGGGCGGGGCCGGCAAGCCCGAGAAAGCGGCGGGCGGCTCCATGTCGCTGCGCCCAGGCATGAGAATGCGGCGGGGCTGCCCGAGTTCTCGGAAAGAGCTGGGGCCGCTGACCCGCCTTATATGGACACGGCCCCCTCCCCCTGTGCCCCAAACCAGGGGCGAGGGCTCGGACCTTCTCCGCTAGCCAGCGTCTCCCCTCTAATTTGCCTTCCCAGTCCTCTTACGATGCTGACAGTTCTCCCCCATTCCCATCCCCACCCCCCAACATTTCACCCCTCCCTTGGTCTCGTCCCTTTGGGTCAGTCAGTCCCAGACCCAGCCTCATGCCTTCCTCATCTCCATGGGGTCAGTCCCTGGCTCCGGCCCCATCCCGCCAGATTCGGTCAGCCCCCTTCCCTTTCCGCTCCTCCCTCAACCTCCACCCCTTTGCCTCAATGCCAATCACAAATCCACCCATTCAGAGCACTCTCTGGGCCCCCTCCCCATTATGCTGCTCCCAGCCAACTCCTGTCCCCTCCATCCTTCTCTCCTAGTCCCCTCCCAGGCCCTCCAACCCCAGCTGGGGCAGAGATGAGAGCCGCCCAGGGCCGCCTTGCTAGCCCTCAGCATCCCGATACTGCGCTGGTCGGGGAGGTGCCAGGCCCACCCTGGGACATTAGGCAATGGAGAAAGGTAGGGTGGGGGAAGGGGAGAACAGGAGGCCGGCTTGTCTCAGGGGAGGATGTTTCCTGGCTCCAGGGTCAGCATCTCCGCTCTCTGCTATCTCCCCCACAATCTTGTCCCATCCAGGCCAGTATCCTTTGAAAAAACAAAATCGTGAAAAGTGGTCCAGCTAGCAGATTTGGGAACTGGAGGACTGACTACTTTAAATCAAGAGCCCCCTAGGAAATCTATAACTTGGAATTGCCTTCTGGCTGCCTCTTCTCCATGCATCTTCTCTTCTAGAAAAAGGGCTCCCTTTCTCACACACTCATGTCATGCACACTGGGAAGATGCACAAAACACAGCCTGCACAGCCCAGAGTTGCAAGGAGCAGTTACTGGGTCAGAGAGTGACCCCCACGTGCTTCCACAGACTGGAGGTCTGCGAGAGCTGCTTACTGGCCCAGAAATGCCAGATTCGCATCTCATTGGGGAAGGCGGGGTGGTCTTAGTCTTTATTAAAACCTGGCTCTAGGAACTACCACCACCCACCACACGGTTCAGAAGAGATGCAACCCTGAGCCTATTTCAGGAAACTTTTCCAAAGTGACAGGAAAGCCAGACCTGGCTTGGAGGGAACTAAAGGATGAAAGAGACTTGTCTTAAAGAGACTTGTCTGTCTTAGAGGTAGGCAAGTTCAAGGCAACAGGGCTGGGAGTAGGTAAGGCAACTGAAGTGGCCCAGATTTAAGGGGCCTCTCACTCTTGGGGTGGTGCAAGTGCAGGTTTGGCATTTGAGAGCCAGTGCCTCCTTAAATTTGGGGCCCTAGGTGCCTCACCCCAGTTCTGGCCCTGATGTGGAGTGCCCCTGGGTACAGATGATCAAAACTAGCTATAGCAACCAGAGGGCCTAGGACTTCAAATTCCAAACTTGAAGCTCCAGGACTCCACTCTCCCAGCTCCAATCTCAGCTGATAATATACCGGCCACCATTACAGAGCATTGTGTATGTGGTAAACACTTATGCACATTAGCTCACTTAAACGTGAACACCTTGAGAGGTAGGTACTACTAATACCCCTGTTTTGCAGATAAGGAAACTAAGGCTTTGAGAGGTTGAGAGACTTGTCTAACCTCACACAGCTAGTAGGTGGCAAGTGGGATTAAACCCAGAGTTCAATGCCCTGGCACCAAGACTAGGAACACCGTAGCTTAAAGCCGAGACTGTAGAAATAATTCACTCTGGAGGCCTTCCAGCTCTCACCACTTCAGCTGCAAAGTTGATGCCTAGCCGCTCTGCTGACCTCCAGGTCAGCACGTCCAAGTGTGCATTGGGCATGATGCTCAACCTCGTGCACCCCCAACCCCATCCTCCTCCCCGTCCTGCATTTCAAATCACAGCCTGTGGACCCCTTGCCCCTCACCACCCAGATCAGAAATATGGACACCATCTCGGGCTCCTACCTCCCCCATCACTCCCCACATCCAAGCAATCTGCAAGTGCTGTCAATTCCACATGAATCCAAATCCATCCTTCCTTCAGTTCTCTTGGCCTCATTAGCCCACATCATTCATTGAGCACTTCTGTGCCAGGCCCTTTGCCAGTGCTCAGGGGAGACAGAGGTGAAGAGACTCACAATCTGGTGGAGAGATGGATATACAAACAATTACACCTCGGAGAGAGGTAGTCAGAGGGGGCTGTAGAAGCAGGGAGGAAGGAGAAGATGACACTCGGAGATCTAAAGACAACCCCTCCCCATCCCCCACCCGCCCGCCACACTCACAACAGTGAAGAGTCAGCCTGGTTTATACACAAACAGACCTGACCTCAGTACCCTCTCCACCTTGCATCCTACTGCCTGACACAGGCCTTAGGAGCATAAGATGGTACAGTCGCAATGAACAGCTCACCAAAGAGGAAGACAAGACAAGCAGCGGCAGCAGCAGGGAACCTGGCTCCAAGAGCTGAGTGACCTGGGCTGCCAATTGCTCGTTTGAGCCGCAGTTTCCTCACCTGCCAAAGAGGAACAATAATGGACCCTCTCAGCGTTGTTATGAGGTTCAAAGGAGATCATGTATAAAAGTGCCTGGCCCACATTGGCACCTGGTAATAGGAGATTTCCTTTCTACTACACACCTGGCATGTCTGGTATTAAACCAGGAAGGGAAGGAGAGAGGCAGAGCCAGAGAAGTGATTTCAGAGCCTGCCTATTTTCAACCAGGTGCAGCAGAACCCTGCAGCTAGACTCAGGCACAGAACCAGAGCCACCATCTTTCTCACCTTCCCTTAGGGCTGAAGCTCCCCTCCAGATGCCTCTCCCACAGCCTCCTGGGGTAAGGGGCGGGTTGTGGAGAATGGCTCTTTTTACCTCCCCTGGCAGACTGCAATTTTCTTATACTTTCAATTTTCCAGTCCATGTGTAGAGACTGGGACAGAGTATATGTTCAATAAATGATACTGAATGTGTGGTTGGCTGGGCTACTCTTGGGGAGGGTGGGGGCAGGGAGCTGGGCCAAAGGGGTGAGAACCCAGACTTTTCCAGTTCTCTGTGTCTGCCTGGCCCCCTCCATTGGGCCTGCTTCCCGGAGCCAAGCAGGCCGGTGTCAGGGAGTGGCCCAAGGGCTAATCCTTGTTTTCAGCGTGGCTGGGCCCTCTTTTCACAGGCCCTGGGCCGGACGGGATGCGGCTGAGCATCCGGGCATAAGATGGCCAGTGAAGGCGGCCCCTTTCTCATGGGCCTGGATTCCAGGCGGCCCAGCGTCTGAGTGGAGCCCCTGGGGCGGGAGGAACACAGTGGCTGGGCTGGGCAGGCCTTTGTCTGACCACGTTGGGTGGATATTCAGGCTGGCAGGAGGGATTAATGGCCAGAGATTGGCCCTGGGGCCGGCCTTCCCACTGCCCTTTGGAGGCCAAAGGCCCAGGTCAGGGCACACAGTGTTGATGGCTCCCTAGATAGGAGTGGAAATTCCCACCCTGTCCAAAGCTGTTAGCATCAGCCCCCAAGGCTCCCTGCCCCCAGCCCCACCTCTACAGAGGCACCATGAGCCAAGATGGGCTTCGAGGCAAGGAGCAGAGGGTGGGGGACTGAGCTTCCCAGCCACTCCGCCTGGGAGAGAGGGTTGAGGCTGAAAGTCATTTCAGGTCCTTGCCCCAGGATTCACAGCCACTCTAGCAGGGTCCCCTGACTGCCTCCCCAGAGCTCTGGAGAGAAGGAACTATGTTAACCCACTGAGGGTTCAAGGGACCAGCCTGAGCTGTCACCAGACCCCAGAAGGCTTCCTAGAAAATTTCTCAAGCACCCCTAGTTTGAGACCACTCTAGAGCCATTTGTTTCTAAAGCCGTCCATCATAGCAGCCACAGAACTCATAGCCCAGAGGCTGCAGAAGGGGCTTAGGAACTCAAGGAACTCTCGGAGACACACTCACCTCAACCCCTGCCGCCCAGGGATCCCAAGGGCTGCTGCAGGACCTCCTCTCTCTTCCAAGACCACAGCTGTCCAAGATGGTGCTCCTTCCTCAGAAGCCTGGGGCAGGGACTTCCCTGGTGGTCCAGTGGTTAAGAGCCTGCCTTTCAATGCACGGGATGCAGGTTCGACCCCTCGTCAGGCAACTAAGATCCCACATGCCGAGGGGCAGCTAAGCCCGTGTGCTCTAGAGCCCGCGTGCTGTAACTACTGAGCCTGCGCACCACAACTAGAGAGAAGCCCGTGTGCCCCAACGAAGAGCCCTTGTGCCACAACGAAAGATCCTGCGAGCAGCAATTAAGACCTGACTCAGCTAAAGAAATAAATAAATATTAAAAAAAAAAAAAAAAAAAAAAAAAAAAAAAAAAAAAAAGAGGAGGAAGCCTGGGGCAGACAGTTGCAGCCTGGCGAGGGGGCACGTTGGGTGCCCATTTTGGTGTGGCCTTTTCTAACCAGGCTTCTCCTGAACTAGGGATGAAAGTAGCAGCCCCAGCCTTACCCACAGAGCCTGACCCCTGCAGTGCTCTCTGGGCTGAGGGGCCTGCGCCAGCCTCGGGAAAGGGAACAAGGGCAGGCCTGACTCTGGAGAGAGCATCAGAGAAGAACCCAGGAGGAGGACGTTCTTCTTGGTGACTCTTCATACCTCAAGCACTTCCATTCAGCAAATCCCGAGGTTCTGTGTCCAGGCTGCCCTGGGTCCTGAGTCAGTGATGAGTCAGACTGCCCTCTCCCATCACTGTGTGGTCAGTGTGTGATGCGGGCAGAGAAGGGACTGCAGGGACACAGAAAAGGGAGCCCACCCAGCCTGGCAAAGCCAGAAGGCTTCCTCGAGGGGGTAGAACTCCAGCTGCAGGGGTGGGGGGCGAGCAGGCCCAAGCTGGATGAAGGCTCATGCTCTGTGCCCCATCTCATCTCATCACTGCACTTAACCTTACTGACTCTCCATGTGTCTGTCTCCCACACTAGACTCTGTATACTTTGAGGGCAGGTACCATGTCTCACTCATATTTGGATCCCTAGCACTTAGTATAGTGCCTGGCACAAGTTGATGGCAGAGAAATGTGAATCAGATGGCTGGAAGGATGGCTGGCTACCAGGACAAGAAAACCTCAGGTGCAAAGGTCTAAAGGCAAGAGGATATAGTCCATTCTGGGAAGTGCAAGACTTTCAGTATTTTTCTACTAAAAATCAGATGAGCTAATATGTGTGAAGTTCTTAGGACACTGCCTGGAACATATCAATACTGTGTGGAGCTATTGTAGCTGTTGTTGTTTGTCTTGTTACTATTATAGTTCGCTGTGGCTAGCGTAGAGTGTCAGGGGACTGAGACGAAGAAAGTAGATGGAATCAGGTTGTAGGTGACTTATTTGCCAGGCTAAGAAGATTACTTCTTTCTAGGGACAACAGGAAGCCTTGGAAAATTTTTCAGCAGGGGAGTGACAAGATCAGATTCCTTGTTTAGATCAGTGTGACAGCAGAGAGACTGGAGAGTGAAGAGGTTGGAGGCTAAGAGACCAGATGGGAGACTGAGCATACGATGCCATGTGAACCGAGGCTCTGCTTCTGCGAAAGCATCAGACCCTTCACACCCATTCACTTCAGACCAGGGCAGAGAGAGGGCTTCCAGCATCCATCTCAGATGGTACCTTAAACCTCAACTTTGTCACACGTCCAGGACCCGGCCATCACCCTCTGCTCCTTTCTCTCCCTCTCTGACCACCTCCACTCACCAAGACTTGTTGGTTCTCAGAAGTTTCTCTCAGTTGTTGTCTCCTCTCTCGTCCCTCTGTCTCAGTCCTTGTTCAGGCCAGTGTCAGTTCTCACACTGCCGACTGCGGTACCCTCCTGGCTGGGACCCCTACCTCCCACCCCAATTCCTTCTCTCCTCAGCACCTGGAGCAATGCCTCATCGGTTAAGCACGTGCAGTGGCTCCCCATCAGCTCAGAAGTCAGCTGAATCCTTAGCATGGCTGGCAGGGGCCGCACGACCTGACCCACCCGAGGCCCCACTGCCTCCTTTTTCCCCCCATCCCCCTGCACCCTGTTTCCCCCTCAGCACACACACGTTCTCTACAGAGCCACTTTCAGCAAAGTGCGAGGTCCTCTCCCACTCGTGAGCAAACCCGCCCTGCCAGCTTTGGATACAAAGGCAGTCTCCTTTACTTTTCCAGCCAGCCCCTCAATCCCCTAAGACTTTAATTAACGGGAAGGCCCATCTTTCCCTCTGAAAGATTCCACCTAACCTGCCTGGTGGACTCCTCCTTGTCCTTTGAGAACCACTCACAGAAGATAATCATTTTATCCTCCGGAAAACATTTCCCCATTTCTCCTGCGGCAGGCAAAAGGCCCACCCCGCGCCTCTGGCCTGACTGAGCCTGAAGCACGTGCTCTGCGTTTGCTTTCCTCTGTGCCCAGTTCATCCCTGGACCCTGTGCCAGGCTGCAGAGCTGCACAGCTCAGTGAGCATTGTTGAGTGACTGACTGACTACCTTGCTGAATGAATGAATGAATGAACGAACAAATGAACAAACAAATGACCACAAGTGTCTGGAAAGGGAAAAGATCCCTGTGCCTGATTTCTAGCTAGGAATCTGCCTCCTACCCTTGCTGCCTCTCTGCTCAGCTCCATAGCCCTGGGCCAAGACCCCCCCAACGCAGTCCTTGCCTCTGCAAGGTCCAGACTCGGCTCAGGCTCAGACGCAGACAATGTTGGTGCAGCCCTGAGCGTGTAATTCCGGCTGCTCCTAAACCACACACCTGGCACCTGAAGCATGTTCCATGTCATTTGGGACTGTCAGCGTTCTGCCATCCACCTCACCTGCACCCTAGGCAATCTCAGGGCTCTCGGGCCTCCCTGCTTCTCACTTCCAGGGTAGCTGACGGAGAGCCAAGGGAGTCGGGCTGGAGAAGAGGGAGTTAGAATCCACCACTCATTCGCTGTGTGATCCTGAGCAAGTTGCACAGCTCCTGTGGTCCATGTTACACACATAAACCCAGGGCCTGGAGAACTCTGAGAGGACCTGGGCCACTGATTCCCAACCTACAGGCCCTTTAGCTAAAGCAAGGCATCTGGAAACCATGTGGCACCCTGTGCTGTCTGTACAGAGGACGCACAATGTATCTCACACACAGGTATGAATGCTTTGCAAATGGATGTCAAAGCTGCTGTGACTGAGAAATACCCACAGTGAAAAGCTTTGTGGTCATTTTAATTTTTAGTCAATCGGTGGATACTAGAAGCACAACTCCTATCATATGGAGTAGCTGAGAGGTATTTTTTAATCCCCATTCTTTTTTTTTTTAAGATTTTTTTGATGTGGACCATTTTTAAAGTCTTTTTTTTTTTTTTTTTTTTTTTTTTTTTTTTTTTTTTTTTTTTTTTTTTTTTTTTTGCTGCACTGGTTCTTTGTTGCTGCACGCGGACTTTTCTCCAGCTGCGGAGAGCGGGGGCTGCTCTTCGTTGCGGTGTGCGGGCTTCTCGTTGCGGTGGCTTCTCTTGTTGCAGAGCACGGGCTCTAGGCGCGCCAGCTTCAGTAGTTACTAGTGGCATGTGGGCTCTAGAGCACAGGCTCAGTAGTTGTGGTACACGGGCTTAGTTGCTCCTCAGCATGTGGGATCTCCTGGGACCAGGGCTCGAACCCGTGTCCCCTGCATTGACAGGCGGATTCTTAACCACTGCACCACTAGGGAAGTCCCTTAATCCCCATTCTTAAACTAGCACTTTAGTCCAATATACCTTCTTCACAGTTTTGGATATTGAGGTCCAGGAACGGGAGAGACTTGCCTAAAGTCTCAAAGCAAGTCAGTGCAAAGCCAGAAATGGAGCCTAGGACTCTGTCCCCCAACTCCTCCTTCTCTGCACTTATTCAACGGTATTTACTAGTACCTGCCTGTGGCTGACTCTATGCGGGGCACCAGGGAGCCATTGATGGAGAACCACAGTCCTATCCTGAGGGGCTGACATTCTCTGTCAGGGAGAGGAGACACTGAACAAAGACTTTATCCTAACTACTCAAAAAAGCCATGGGAGGACTGGAATCAGGAAGTGATATGATAAGATTGCTGTTGTCTAGTAATCCCTGCATTTACAATGTGGATGCTAGACCAGAAGGGTTTTATCATTTAGGATGTTTTGGGCTTCAAGTACAGAAAATCTCAACTCAAAGTGATTTAGGCTGTAGGGAAATATGTTTTCTCCCTAACAAGAAGATCAGAGGTAGGATACAGTTAGGGCTCTGGCTCCCCTTTTCTGTGATTCTCTTGGCTCTGTGGTCCCTCATGGGTTGGCTTCATCTTCACGTTGGCAACAGATAATTACAGCACCCAGAACTACAACACTGAGTTCCAAGTATCCAGAAGAAGAGAGGTTGTCTCTTTCTCTGCCTATTTCTTAGGAGAAAAAAGCTCCCCTCCCCCTACCCCAATGTCTCCTCAGCTCTCATTGGCCAGAGTTGGATCGCTTCCGCACTCCTAAACCAATCACTGGCAAGGAGGAATGAATTACAGGTTTGACTAGGACTAATCAGAACCTACCTACTCCCAGAACTGGGAATGGGTCACTTTCACGTGAAGTGGGTTGCTGTGTGTTAGAGAGTGAATACTGAAATACAACAGGTTCCCTTAAGAAGGAGGAAGGGACAAAGTCGGCTATAAAGAGAGAAGCAAGGAGGCTGGAAGCCCAGCCTGGAGTCCACTGAACAGCGCAGCTTCTATAGAGCACTCGCCTCTCTCCCTCGGGTGTCTGCCTCCCTACCTGGCTCTCAGCTCCTTGAAGGCAAGGCCTGGGACCCAACCTCTTGTGGATCCAGGCACTGGAGTCACCAGAGAGGAAGAGGAGTGGTTAGAAAAGCCAGCGTATTTCCACAGTAGCAGGCACAGGCTAACATTGAGAAGCGCCCCCAAGCAGGGGCCAGAGAACACCCTGTGAAGGATCACCTGGCTGGGTGAGCTGGGGCAATCATCTTGACCTCCCTGAGCCTCAGTTTTTCCTTTAGAGACCTGGGAGAGGATGTTCTTGCTCTCTAGCCACATTCACGTCCCACAAAATCTTCCTTCTCTATCACCTTGGATGAGCCTCGGGGTGGGGGATGAATGGGGAGGGGTTAAGAAGAGGGAAAAGTGGGAGATGGGCAGGTAGCAAGACTAGAACTGGAGTGCTGGAGCTGGCTCCGACCAGCTGGTGAGAGTAGCGCATCTCCTCCCAGCACTGCTTTCAGTGACATGTTGGTAGTTTGAAATCAGTCATGGTGGGAGGTTTTACACCAGAAATTGACAAATGCTACAAATCAGAAGCTACTCCCCCCTACTCCGTGCCCCTCCCGCACAATCCAGCTGTTAAACATTCACCAGCCTAGCACTTGGCAAAGCACCAGTGATTAAAATAATAAAAAGCTCAGACAAGATCAAGCCTCCCCTTTGTGGCTGTCAGAGGGCCCCAGGGAGGGAGGCCCTAGAGGGCAGGGCCCCGGGGGGAGGGGGAGGAGCAGGCATTGACCTGTCCTCGCTCTGGGACCCCTTAGCTCACACTCCTGGAACCCTGTGTCTGTGTCCAGCACTAGGCCAGAGCCCTACAGAACATCCCTAACACAGCAGCTCTGTGAGCCAGACCTGACCGCTCCCCGCCCCCCTCCATTTTATCCTGAGTTCTAATACTTAGTTCATATTACTTGATTCAGTAATTCCCTGCTAGGAATTCACCTTGAGGGATGTGCTCAACGATGCATGTTCATTCAGGGATGGTCATCACTGTGTTATTTATAATAGGGGAAAAATTGAACCTAATGTCCTGCAGTAGGTTTGCTCTGTTCCTTGAAACATTGGGCAAACGTTGAAAGTAGAACATTTTTGAGGACTTTTTAATGACATGAGGAAATATTTTTGATATAATGTTAGATATAAAAAACAGCATACAAAAGTCACACAGTATGGTATCAATGTTTATGTATGTATACATACATAGAAAAAGAATGGGAAGAAAGTACACCACAACATCAACAGTTTTATCTCTAGGTGATAGATTGGGGTCATTTTTCTTTCTTTCTTTTTTAGTAATTAAAACTATAAACATCATTCACCAAGTTTTGCTCTTGAGATATATGCACTTCGCCGTGTTTATATGTGCTAATACCTCATTTAAAAGTTTTTAAAATTTACACATTTGATACACCAGAAACCAATAGCAGTTGCCAAGGTAGAAGAAAAATAGTGTGGTTATAAAACAGGAGTGAGAGGAAGACATTACCAGGGATTGAACCCAGGCCCTCAGCAGTGAAAGCTCAGAGTCCTAACCGCTGGACCACCAGGGAATTCCCCCATTTGCATCTCTTGAATTGAAATCATATGAGTGTATCACAAAGACGGGTTGATTACATACTTAAAAAATAGATAATAAGTATGCATGAGTTCTTTAACAAGAGAAAAGAATGTTAATTTCCAAAACCATCCCCAGTTTACAGGTGAAGGTATGGAGGTTCACAAAGGTGGGGCAGCTGCCCAGAGTCACCCAGCCAGGAGACAGTTCCAAGCCCAGGGCTCGTCCAGTGGCAGCCATCGCTGAGTGTGTTTGGGACTTCAAGCTTGCAAATTACTGCTTCCCTATAGACTCATTACTCATTATAGATGCAGAAGCTGAAAATACTCAAGTTTAGAGCTCACCTCCCTCACACCAGCGTCATCTAGAGCGCTGGCTCCCAGCTTCCCGCCTGGCACCCTTATGCCCCCCGCCGCACCAGGCAGGCAGGAAGGCACAGCCTCCACAGCAGTCTGTAACGCAGAGATCCCCTAGACTGCCCCTATGAGGCCCAGGAGGGCAATCACTTTCCTCACCCCAGCCCACCATATGTCTCCCCCTAAGGACTAGAATCCAAGGAAAATTCCGGAACCTCAGGCAGGGAGAAGGAAGGGCTCTCCCAGAGACAAGCAGCAGCATCTGGAACAGTTTCTGCTTTGGAGCAGGCGTGCAGTCATTAGGGGGGCTTTGGCATGTTTGGGGGCAATAACTGCATATTTTCTCCAGGGTGCATCATTAACCGCTTTTGCTCAGAATGTAATGAGTGTGTTTCCTATGAGGTGGGGATGTTTACACTCCTCCCAGGCCTTCCTGGGCTGCTCTTCTGTCATCTGCTTGGCCTTAGGCTCCAGGCCTTCCTATTTTTAGATGGATCCAACAGCCGTAGGACCAGACGCTGAATGCAACTGTGAGCGTGGATTTCGTGATGGGACCAAGGACCAATGGGGCGGCCTACTAGGGGAAGAATCATTCATTCCAGGGCTTTGCTGTGGCCAGAAGTCACTTCTTTTCATCCCTGTTTAAAGACTCTACCCTTGGGATTTTCCAAGCTTTAAAAAATGGAGTTTTTTCTTGTTTTCCCAGAGGTCACATGGGTGGGAAATACAAACAAGGTCATCTCCTGTGTCCCCTGCCCTCCGGCCCCAGGCAGCTAATTTCTCTCACTCTCTTTTGGACCCTTACAAAGGCAGGTTCTTCTGCCTGGAATGCTTTTCCTCCTCTCTCCACGCACACCCCCGTCTGAAAGGAAGACTTACAAATGAGCATATGTCTCCTTCTCTGACATCCCCACAGTTTTTGTGCTTCCCTCTGTCACAGCCGTTACCACACTCAGTACTGAATGGTTGCTTAACTCCCTCCCCTGCCTAACTCTTGAGTCTTGAGAACCGGGGATGGGAATTATTCCTTTACCAAGAGTCTCAGTGCCCAACATAGGGCCAGGGACAGAACAGATGCACAAGGGATGCTGACTGACTAACTGATGGACAGAATAAATTAATGAACATAGTAATAGAGCATCAGAGACAAAGGGGGAAGGATGCAGCCCCATTATTTTATAGATAAGGATACTGAGGCTTAGAAAGGGAAGGGAGAAGGGATTATCAGGAGCCGTTGGTTCATGGCAAGGATGTAACTGGATTTAGTGATGTCTGGAACCAAGTACTCAAACATCCTCTTCATGTCAGCATCACTTTTCCAGACCACTTTCTCCACAAGGTTGGGGACCCAGCTGTTGGCAAGCTTCCTGCTCTCACAGTTCTGCAAACAGAGACAAAAGGGCAGCAGTTGGAAAAAAGCCCCCGAGAAGCACTTTGAATGATCCAATTTGGGACCCATGCTCACTCCTTGCAAATCACTATCAGAGGATGGCAGCCCCCAACTAAAGGAGGAGCAATTCTCCCAAACACATGACGGCATCACAGCCATGACCCTTGGGGGAAATCACTGTGAGCAGGGCAGCCACCCCAATTTAAATCTACGAGAGTCACTAGCATTTCTTGAGCATCTCTGTACCCAACGTTTGTTTTGTTTTGTTCTGTTTTGTTTTGTTTGTTTGTTTGTTTTTTTGTGTGTGTGCAGTACGCAGGCCTCTCACTGTTGTGGCCTCTCCCGTTGCGGAGCACAGGCTCCGGACGCGCAGGCTCAGCGGCCATGGCTCACGGGCCCAGCCGCTCCGCGGCACGTGGGATCTTCCCGGACCGGGGCACGAACCCGCGTCCTCTGCATCGGCAGGCGGACTCTCAACCACTGCGCCACCAGGGAAGCCCCCAACCCTTTTTAGATATTTTCATGCTCACTCTCTTACAATAACTCTGTGAGGTAGATATCATTATCCCATTTCACAAATGAGAAAACTGAGATTCAAAAAGGGTAATTGGCCCACAGTCCAAGCGAGTTAGGGAGCCCAACAGAACACTTAGACCCACCATCCTCTGTGTACAAATGAAGAAACTACAACCCCAAGAGGAGGGTAGGGACTTGCCTGAAGTCACAGAGTAGGTCAGTAGGATAGTCTGGAACTGGAATTCATGAGCACATAGTCACATTACATTATTAGATATGTAACAGGCATCTTTGGGGTATCTGCTCTGCTTGTGACAATTCCTTTCTCTTAGAACAGACCACTCACCAACCCCCAGCACTGTGAGGAATGACTCCCAGAGGGGTAGCCTGGCAGCCGTGTTAGCACCATGTGACCCCATTCCCCTCCCAAAGCTGATTGGGCTAGAGTGGGACACCAGCTCCCATTGGTCCAATCACCCTCTCTTGGAAATGTAGAGATTCTTTCCACATGGCTGGACATGAGGGTGCTGTGAACGGTCATGTTTTCCCCCATCTGATCAGAAGGGCAGAGAAGGCCAGTCTGGGAAAAGAAAAGAGCAAAGAGGCAGAGATAGAGGTGGGGAGAACCACCCCCCCTGGGGTCTTGAGCTAGGTCAAGTCCTTTCCTGCATTAGGTCACTTGAGACTCTAAGTCCCTTGTAATCATCTCCCTCTCTTTGTTTAAACAGACTCTAGCGGATTTCTTTTTTTTTTAATTAATTTTTATTGGAGTGTAGTTGACTTACAATGTTGTGTTAGTTTCTGCTGTACAGCAAAGTGAATCAGTTATACATATGCATATATTAAACAGACTCTAGTGAATTTCTTGTTGTGAAAATAGCATCATTCTACAGCATGTGACAAAGCACCTTTACTTAAAAGGGGTCATTGAGTGAAGCCACATGGTTACTCCAGGCATTTCAGGTGATCTGATGAGGAGGCCAGAGTGAGCTGGAGTGGTTAGGAGGGCCTTCCCTGAAGGAAGCAGGACTCCTCTGTCCTTGAAGGATAAGATGCATGTAAGCAGGGAGAGAAGAGGCAGGAGCACCTCCAGGGGACACTTGAGATGATACAAGAGAGGCTAATTTGAAAGAGTCGGATGTAGGGCCAAGCAGGGCAGTGAAGTAGCAAACAAGACAGACAGCGGTCGTCTGGTCCCCTAGGAGCCACCCAAAGCCATCCGAGGTGTCCGGCGGATGCAGGGGAGGATTGGGAGGCATTAGCCCCTGGGAGGGTTCCTCAGGGCTGGTTACAAACCGAATCGCTGTAGTGAAAGCAATTACATCCCACCTGTGCTCTAGGCTGACATCAGGCATTTTGCCATTTCCTGCCGGCCCCTCACTCTCCCGCCTCTGTGACTTTGCGCAGTTCTACCAACCTAGGAGCCCTTCCATCCAATCTCAGCCCAGGTTAAAGGCTACCTTATCCCAAAGCCTTTCCTGTCACCACCCTCAACCCCCAAAGTGTAATCCAGGTTTTCTTTCTGCAGGTTCCCTCTTGGACCCTCTACTGTGTAGTTTCTATAGTAATTATCTGTGCAAGCGTCTGTTGTCCCCAGTAGAATGTGATCCCTGAGGCCAAGACTCAGAGCTGATTCACTGCTTCTCCGTTGCTTAACACTGGAGCCGGCCCACAGTACGGGAGAGTTTGCCACACACCTGAGTGTAGCCGCTGTCCACGCTAACCATGGGAAGAAGTGATGTGTTTGCTGCCTCCTACCAACCTCCCTCCCCCACTTACCAATCAGGAGAGAGAGCAGGATGTGAGGGAGCAGGGAGTTCGTCCTCCCATGGGGGTGGGAGTGGGGGTGGGGGCTGTGGAGCCAGGAGTTGTGTGTGGATATGCGTGTGCGTGTGTGTGCACGCGAACACGTGTATGTGCGTGCATGGGTCTGTGCTGGGAGCTCTTTCTAGGTTGTCAGTCAAGGAGGGCTCCACCCAGAGCCTGGCAGTTGGCAACACTAGTTGTGTCACTAGCTTTGTCAGCCATCCCCCACCCCAAGCTTCATTCTAGTCACATGGTCCCGTGATGGGTCAGCAGGCATCGGCCCAGAGGCTGATGGGAGATGTAGTCGATAGCTCCAAAGCCAACCCTGTTTGGCCCGGAGCCCAGGAGGGGCTGGGGCTCAGCAGAAATCAGTCTAAGCCTCTGTCACATGCTGCCCCCAAAGGTCCTGTTCATTTCTGTTAACCTGCAGTTGATGTTCAGGTTGATTAGATGCTTCCCTTCCTTATACTGCTCCCCAAGGCTGTGAGGGGCCAGGAGAGAAGGCGGAGCAGCCATTTGAGAAGAGATTGGTGTTGAAAAGTTCAACAAAGAAGAAAGGGGCCGGAAAGGAGCTGGCTCTCACCCAGCACCTACAGGCTCCGGCTCTAACAAATATTTCATCCCTTCCTCCGGGCAGGCCTAGTTATCCCTTCTCCAGCCCACAGACAAGGAGCCTAGTGCTCTGGCCCTGAGGTGGCTTGCCCCAGGGTGAGTGGCTGGGAAGAGGCAAAGGAGCGGGGACTTGAACCCAGTTTGCGGACGGCCGCCCTCTCGTCACAGAGTCCCGTTGCCTTTAGAGGGTCAAGAGGTGGCACCCCAAACTTCTCCAGCACCTTTTCCTCCCGAAGCTTCGCGGCCCAAACCCTCATCACCCTACATGTCCAATCCTCTCGCAAACAGAGGATTTTTTTGCCAAATTCCCGCCAACTGGCCTGTCTCGTCTGTGGTCAGATCACCCTCATTCCACCTGCCGCGTTCCCACCAGCGTTTACCACAGTTGAGTCGCTTAGTCCTACAGGTGACTATTTGCCTAACGTCTGCCTCTGCCACCAGACTCTAAGTTCCACAAGGGTGGGGGCTTTATCTTTTTCTCTGCTCTCTCCACATGGTTCATTCACTCAACAGATATTTATTGAGCACCTACCATGTGACAGCTGCTGTGCCAAGTGTTTGAATATAATCGTGAAAAAAAAAAAAAAGACAAAAATCCCTGCCCTTTGGAGCTTACCTTCTAGTGTAGAAAGAGGGACAATCAGCAAATCTTAGAGTGGACTGTGTCTCAGGAGGTAATGAGCACGATGGACAGCAATAAAGTTGGGGAGGATAATAGAGTAGGGGCGTGGTTTTATGTAGGGAGGTCAGAAAAGGCCTGGAAGGAAGTGAGGGAGGGAGGCATTTGGATATAGCGGGGAAGGGCCTTCCTGGCAGTGGGAACAGCAAGGGCAAAAGCGCTGAGGTGGGAGGGTCCCTGATGTTTTCCCGGAACAGCAAGGAGGGCCAGCGTGGCTGGAGCAGAGCGGGCAAAGGGCGGGGCATGAGAGCCGCGCAGGAGCCGCCTTCCCTTTGATTTCAAGAGTGATCTGATTCAGGTTTTAAAAGCACCACTCTGGCTACTGTGGTAAGAATTGGTAGTTTCTGATGCACGTCAGGCATTTAATAGATATTTTTGAATAAACGAGTAGAGGAGAGTGAGAGGGAAGAAAGAAACGAATTGCTATCGAGGGGAGAAGCTGGAGACACAAACCCAGAGGACAGTTCTAACCTTGACACTCAGTGCTTCTGAGTCCAGTTAGGAGGCAGTGAAAGGCAAGAGACTTCTGCTGAGCTGAGTGTGAAGCTTCTCCCTGCCAGGCTACCTTAGTAGATGTCCTGGGAGGTCAGAACACCTTGTCGTGGGAGGTGTGCAAATCAAGATGGATGGCCTCAGGAGAACCTGAGAGCTGCGGCTTTCCAGGGACTAGGGACAGCCTGTGCTCCCACCTCCGCATCTCCACTCCCCTCCCGTCCTTTAGTTCAGATGTCGCTAGTGGGTGCAGCAAGATTCCTCTCTCTCCTCCTTGAGGACCTCCATCTGACCCTCAGGGACGTCAGGCCCTCTGGCCTTTGGTCTACCTTCCTTAGGCAGTACCAATGACAAAGAGGTCCAGGGAGCAGGCCTGTGAGGAAACACTGCTGCAGAGCATTTGGAGCCATATTTGCTTGGGCCAGGAGGCTGTCCAGGGTGGCAGGCTCTCTGTGGGCAGAGTCCTGGATTCCAGGGAGCCGAGGCCAAGGCAGGCCAGGAATTCCTTGCCTTAATTTTTGCCTCTAATTCCTCCCAGAAATGAGGCATGTCAGTCCTCAAATTCTTGGGTTTTTACGAGGCGATCATGATGATTACTGTAAATCTCCCGTGTGTTGTTTTCAAAGGGGCAATTAAGTGGAAGAACCAGGCACCATTTTCATTTCTCATTAAGTGATTAGGGTTTGTTTGGCAAATCCCAACATCTGTGGCCAGAGGCAGGCTCTGCTGAGCTTGACTTGGGCAGTGCATGGCCTCCACACACTGTAAGCATCCAGCACTTCCCTTCTGCCCTGGCTTCTCCTAGCGTGAAGGAGTTGGAAGGAATCCCTTCAGTGTGCAGATGAGGAAACTGAGGCACAGAATGGGGAACTATCCCACTAATACCACACCACTAGCAAGCTCTAGAGCCAGGTTCTGCCTCCCAGCGGGGGACTCCAGTCAGTACACCATGCTTCCTACCTAAAGAAGGAGTTTTCAATAAACTTGCTCCCACTGAGGCAGCTTTGCTTCTGGAAGGAGCAGTGAAGGTTCTGTCTTTAGCATGGGGTCATTTTTTCCACCTGATTGTTCTTCCCCCTAGAACCACCACCACATCAACAAAGTATAGCCGACGCTGTTGGTTGCCCAAACGGCAGTGGTTCCCAGCCTCCTATTCCTTTGCCTACCTCCCACTAAAGAGGCTGTACCCAGCCTGTCTAGTGGTTAGGAGAGGCTGTGTGACCCAGTTCTGGCCAATGAGACTATGGGGGACTCTGCTGGGTGACTTCTGGGTAAGATATTCCTCCCCCTTAAAGTCACTCAAGCAGAAAGACTTTGGTCTGTACTTACTTCCTTACTTCTGTTTTTAGGTGTGGTTGTTTGTAATGATGCTCGTAGTTGAGGAGGCCATCTTGTAACTTGAGGCTACAGGCGAGAGGAAGAAAGCCAACTGTTCCAGTCATCTTTTACTATGTAACAAATTACCTCCCCAAATTCATTCAATATCTTAAAACAACAATTAAGTATTATCTTTCACCATTCTGTAGGTTGACTGGGCTCAACTAGATGGTTCTCACTTGAGGTCTCTTATGAGGTTACAATCTGGTGGAGGCTCGGGCAGGAGTCATCTAAAGGCTCACCTGGTCTGGATGTCCTAGATGACTCACTCACATAGCTGGCGGTTGATGCTGGACGTCCAGTGAGATCTCAGCCAGAGTTCTTGACCAGGACACCTGCACATGGCTCCTTCATGTGGCTTGGGTGACCCCAGCATGGCTGCTGGTTTCTGAGGGCAAGTGTTTCAAGCACTAAGCATTTTAAGAGGCCCAGATGCTGCAAGGCTTATGACCTAACCTTGAAAGTTCAAAATGTCATTTTACCACATTATATTGGTTAAGCTAGTCACTATGGCCAGCCCAGATTCAAGGGGAAGAGAATTAGGTTCTACCTCTTTTCTTTTTTTAAAAATTTTACTGAAGTATAGTTGATTTGCAATGTTGTGTTAATTTCTGCTGTACAGCAAAGTGACTCAGTTATATACATTCTCTTTCATATTCTTTTCCATTATGGTTTATCACAGGATATGAATATAGTTCCCTGTGCTATACAGTAGAGCCTTGTTGTTTATCCATCCTATACATGCTAGTTTGCATCTGCTAATCCCAAACTCCCAGTCCTTCCCTCCCCTACTCCCCCTCCCCTTTGGCAACCACAAGTCTGTTCTCTGTAAGTCTGTTTCTGTTTTGTAGATATGTTCATTTGTGTCATAGTTTAGATTCCACACATAAATGGTATCATATGGCATTTGTCTTTCTCTGCTTGACTTACTTCGCTTAGTACGATAATCTCTAGGTCCATCCATGTTGCTGCAAATGGCATTATTTCACTCTTCTTTGGCTGAGTAATACTCCATTGTGTGTATATATATATATACATATATATATATACATATATATATATATATATATATATATACCACATCTTCTTTATCCATGACTCTGCCTCTTAATGAAGGCATGGCAAGGTCACATTGCAGAAGAGCAAGTGGCATGGGAGATATTGTTGCCTCCATCTTTGGAAAATGTAATCTACCATACCTACACCCTGAGGACGATAATGTGGAAGATGGAAAGGGTCATGGTCCTTGTTACTTATGAGCCACCACACAGTCTCTGGACTTAAGTAAGCAAATAATGTTCTAAAGGCTTAAACCAGAGTGAGTTGGATTTTCTGTTGAAGTCCAGGCCCGGGGGCAGGGGTTGTAGTGCAGAGAAGCAGCAGCCGCTCTCCAGCCACAGTTGGGCCGTCTCAGTCCTCTGGGAGAGTCACATTTGTACTATTATCACCAGTGAGTAACATGGGAGCACTTTAGGGCCTCGAGGCATTGAAGACCCGCACTCACACCTGAGGTAGAACTTCCCTAAACTAAGCCCTAGGACTGAGATCCCACCATTCACTCTTCATTTGTTAGGTCTGAACCAATGGGGACCGTGTTCTCTGAAGTTCTCACCCTCTGACAGGCACCCTCAGAGTACAGGAGTTTACGGTCCTTTCCTGAGGAGGCGAGAGCCTTGATAGGTGAGGAAGAGGTGCCTGGGGCTAGGGGAGGAGACAGTGTGCACAGGAGACACACTTGGAGGACCTCACAACTGGGCCAGTGCTGTAATTAGAGGGATAATAAGGAAGGGCTTGGGCTGACATGTCCTTGAGGATGATAAGTTGACTGCTTGTTTTACGCCCCTTTTGCTTGAAAGACTTCTATTGATAAAATGACTACTAAGGAGTACAAAGGATGCAAACCACAACAATAAACGGGTGAGGTAACCTCAGTAGCCAAGCTATTACAACAGAACAGTAGAAAGCAGGTGGAGGAGTGGTAACTGATGCACGAGGGCAGAGAAAGTCTTAGGACAGAGTGTGCGGAGAGGAAGATACAGCCAAGGAAGGAGGCAGCCTGTCTTGGCAGAACCAGCAAGACACAGAGCCTAAAACAGGGGATTAATTAAAAATCGACATTGGACAGTCTCTCCCCAACCCCAGGCACAGAGCACCAAGAGGTCAGGGTGTACTCTCCAGGGGAAGATCGGGGGGGGGGGGGGGGGGGGGGGGCTTCTGGAGCAATCTATTGTCCCCAGATGAAAGACCTTCATGTTCTGGTATCGGGGTGGGAGTAGGGGAAGCAAGTCCTCTACTATAGGCTGACTGACTGCCCAGTCAACCTGAGGCATGCACACTAGTTAATCAGCAAGCTCTTTAGTTCTTCATTGGTAAATATGAATGGACAGCCAAGGAATACCAAACATTTGAGGAAAGCCACCAAACTGAAAGAGTAAGACAAACAAATAAAATGACCCCAAAAGAAATGGAAATAATGCAAGGACCAGAAAAGAACTTAAAAAAAAAGAAAAAGAAAAAGTTTTACACTCAATAGAATCCTTCTAGAGATTCAAGGAGATAGTGTATCCATAAAATAAAAACTAGATGGTATGAAGAAAAAAGAAACAACCAGAGAACAAGAGAGAGCTCTTGAAAATTTAAATATATATTGCAAATTTTAGTAGGTTTCAATGTTTTCAAGTGAAGGAAAACTCTCAGAGAGTGAAATAAAAACATAAGAAGGTAGAAAATATGAGAGAAAATATGAGACATAAAGGATCAACACACGAAGTTAAAAATCTAAATGGGAACTCTATAGCAAAAACAGACAAAAATGGAGAAATTATTTAAAAGTTATCTAAGAAAATTTCCCTTGAACAAAGTTCACAAAGTCTCCATATTAAAAGAGCTCAATATGTGCACCCAAAATGAATGAAAAAATGACCTGCCCTTGGGTACCATATCCTGACTTTTTAAATACAGGGAGATAAAGAGAAGATCTAAAAGCTTTCAGATGGGAGAATGATAAAAATAAAGAAAAAAAGGTCACAGAGGAATGGTAATCAGAGTGACTTCAGAATTCTCAGCAGCAACACAAGATGCTAGAAGTTAGTAGAGAAATGCTTCAAAGTGCTGAGGGAACATAGTCGTATGAACCATCAACTATACAGATATAGTAAAGACATAGGGAGACACGCCAGGAGTGAGACTATTTACATCCTATGCATTCTTCCTCAGGTGGTTACTTGGAGAGTGTGGGTGTACTCTAGACAAACATGGACATAAACCATGAAAGTGGGAAACATGTTTCAAAAAAGGGTGGACCCCCCCACAGAAAGCTCTGAAAGGAAGTTAAAGTGATGGATTTCCAGCAGGCTTGGACACTAGCTGATCACATTACAGCATGAGAATAGAGGGACTTGGAAGGAAGTCTCTGGTGAGAGAGGAAGACTGGATGAAAGAGAGACTGGATAAATATGAGGGAGAGATAAAGGCAGTTAGGAATTTGAGGAAAAGAAAAAGTGCTGTAAGTAAGAATATGCAATCTAGGAATCCCCAGATCTGAAATGAACAATGATAACACAATTACATGAAAAACAGTTTACTAGTTTCTAAGTTTTTCAGATGCATCTATAAACAAAGCACAAAAGACTCACTTGACCAGCTGGTGACAGAAGAAGTAGTCAGGGGTTTGAAGCATGGGGAAGATTCTGTCTGCCTTTCTTGACTGGAAAATGGAGGGGGCACATGGAAAGGATCTGAGCACAGCCTCTAGTGCCAAGAGTGCCCCATGACCAACAGTCACCAAGGAAACAGGAATCTCAGTCCTACAACCGCAAGGAATTGACTTCAGCCAACAGTATGGAAGCTTGGAAGTGGATTCTTTCCTGAGCTTCCAGATGATACCTTGATTTCAGCTTTGTGATACTGTGAGCAGAGAACCAAGACTTCTGACCTACAAAACTGAGGTAACAAGTGGGTGTTGTTTATAAAGTCACCAAGTTTGTGATGATTTGTTAGGCAGCAATAGAAAACTAAAACACCTGGCATCCCCTTCCCCTCCCTGCTGCCCCCAAACTCTTACTTTATTTATGTCATACGAGGTGTTTTAGCCTAGTGGCTAAGCTCTCAGACTGCAGATAGGCAGACACGGGTTAGAATTAGAATTTCACCTCTGAGGGTGAGCAGTCACAAACACAGTAAACATTCAGTATACAGAACTATAATGATTGTTCTTATTCATTTTGAGTCTTCAGTTCAGCTCTCACTCCCTCTGTAAATGTCTCCCTGACTCCCCACCTCACTCCTCTGGAAAGTTCATCACACCCTCCCCTGCACTTTGTACTTACTGTACTATTGCATGCTTCATGCTGTACTGGTTAAACGCCCTCACTGGACTAATTTGTTGAAGGGCAGAGATGTTGTCTGTTCGGAGCCTGCCACAGCCCCTGTCATGAAGGAGGAGCTCTGAGAATGTTTATGGAGAAGGAACACAGAGGAACTTCCTAGACCCAGTGAGGAGGGCTGCTCAGGGAGGGGTGAGTTCTCTGTTACTAGGGTAGCTACCTGTCAGGGATGCTGAAAGGGCTGACTTCTGCTTTGCTGTGTATTAAAGCTGAGATTTGTTTCATAAAAGCACATAAAAAGTCGGGAGGCAGGTGCTAGAGGGTGAGAGACCTCTCCAGCTGGGGTCAGTGGACGAGGCAGAGTCAGGTGTTGAGCTGGACATTAGCTCATCCATTCAATTTTTTTAACACACATTGTTAACTGTGGCAGTCCTGCACAGGGAGATGCTGAAGTAGACTTTGAAAATTAGGTGGGATTTTCACAGCTGCTCCTGGGAGGGAAGCTTTGGTGGAGGCTACATTATGATCAAGACCTGACAGATACACTTCTCCAAAGAGCTGTCTGAGGACTGAGCAGGGGGCTCTGAAGTATATGTTCAGCTGGGAGGGAGGAGGGATGGAGACCTGTGCTTGTTTCAGTGGTTTGAGACAGGGACAAGGTAAGAATGAATACAGTGGGTCCTAGAAGGCTGGAGCTGGGAGCAAGGAGCCTCTCAGCTCTGTTCAGGGATCCGGAACAGGAAGATGCAAGCTCGTGGGTACAGAAACAACTGATGGGCTGACAGAACCAGCAAAAAAAGTGGATGCAGTATGGATCCCGGGCGCCCCTTGGTGGCCACACCGAATAACTACACCCGATACCACCCAGGCACAGCCAGTGCCCAGCAGAGTACTTTACTTACCTCTGGACCGGGAAGACTCACTCACCCACCCAGGAGGACCACTTGTTGCACTGGTGTCTGGGGTTGTGTGTCTGTGTGCTTCTGTGTCTGTGTGCTTGTGCTGCCCAACTGTGTAGGGGTATACGTGTACATGAGTGCATGCATGTGCGTTTGTCTTCGTGTCTGAGTATGTGCACTGGTGCCTGTGACTGGGCACATGTGTTTGAGCTGTGCGTCCACGTATGTACTAGGTGCTAGTACCCAAGCGTGCATTTGTGTGCACTGGTACCAGGATGTGAATCTGTACATTTGTATGTATGTTTATCTGTCGTCCCCTTGCTTGTGTCTGAGTGCATGTGTATTAATGCAACTTTTGGGGCCTTGGCTTTCTTTTCTGTCACACATTGAAATAGTTAAGCTCCATAATCTTATTGTTTGTTTAAAGTTTGCTCTTGGATGCAGGCCTGTTCCAGAATAACTAGCAGATGCGAAAAGCATCCATTATGTATTTTTGCAATTAGCCGAAAACCCAGAAACTTTTTCATAAATAACAGACACAATTCTGTGGGTTGCTTATTGCTGGGAGCCGCCTCCTCTCCCCGGCTCGCCTGAGCCGGCCCCGGGCCCAGCCCCAACCAGGCCAAGCCAAGGAGGGTTTGCACACTGTCCCTAGTGAGATGGAAAAACCATTAAGAGTTCAGAATAGAACTCAAGGGACAGCTTACAGTGAGGAGGAGAAAGAGACGAATGAAAGAAGGGGTGAGAGGAGGAAAAGTGCAGCTTCCAAAATCTGAGAAGACTCTGTCACACTGGCTCATCCAGCCTAGCAGTCACCCAGCGTTCTGGTCTAGACCCAGCTAAATAGACACAGGACAAATTCACATTCTTTTACTTGTCTTTAAGGTTTGTCCATTGTATTTCTCCACCTTATCTTTGCATACTCCCATCTCCCATTGTTTGGAACGTGGTCTCCCCTATGCCTCACGCATTCTCACTGCCATCCTTCTGCTAGTGCTGTTTCCCTCTCCTGGAATAAATACACTTCTCCTCTCCTCCAATGCCAACCAGGCACCTCTTGGCCACCAACAGCATTACCATCAACAAACTTCTTTGAGTACCTACTATCCCAGGCACTGGGGAGGGGACCTGGGAAGCAGAAAGAAAAGCTTAGGGAAACTTCTCAGTATTTGAGTTCTTAGGTGAAGGCACAGACTCTCATCATGTTCCTCAGTCTCTCCTCCCTGCTACTATGGACAGAGAGCTGTTCTGTGTCCTGGGTTTCAGAAGGGACCAGAGAATGTGGCTGGGCTGCCAGGTGGACTGCAGAGACTACAACTTGAACAGGATGGTCTGTGAGAGAAAAAATCGCTGGGCTAGAAGACACTAAAGCATCCCGCTGAGTAGCGTCCTAGGCTCTGCTTCCTCCAGTGACTGGGAGCTCATCAAGTCTTCAAGCAGATCAATTCACTGTTGGTCAGCTCTGACTTTCAAAGGTCTTCCTTATGTTGTTTCTGCTGCCCTTGCTCTGCTCTCAAGCCCACAATGAACACAACTACTCCATCTTTCTTCAGAAGTCTAGAGAAAGTGACAGTGGCCCCCTGGGCTCGCCTTAACTTTCAAGACAGTGGCAGCTACTAAGAGAGATGAAGGCAGCTCTCCTACGTCAAGCTGGTGGCCATTTGACAACTTCCTTGGGGGGGAACAGGTGTGATCTTCTCGAAGTACTTCTCCTGCCTCAACCCATGAGCTTCAGGGACGGCAGGCTAGGCAACTGCTTGAGCTGTGAGCTTCCATTAAGGCTGTTATCAATTTGTCAATTCATCATGCACTGAGTACCTACACTATGCTAGGCACCGTGGAAACAAAGACCAAGAACACATAGCCCCCTTGCCCGTAAAGATGCAAGGCTGGGAGTTTCCAATACTGCCTCTGGCCACTCTGTTTAGTGCAGTGGTTCTCAAAGTATTAATACCAGCATCACCTGGAACTTTAAAAGAAATGCAAATTCTTGGACCATACCCCAGATCTACTGAACCAGAAACTCTGGATGTGGGCCCAGGAATCTGGGTTTAAGAAGCCCTCCAAATGATTCTCATACACTTGAAAGTCTGAGAACCACTGGTTTAGATTCACCTGGGGAGCCTTTAAAATTAAACCAGAATTTCTGGGGTGGAGCCTGAGGCATTGGTTTTTAAAAAATGGTTTAAAAGACATTGACTAAAAGCTCAGCACACTGAATGAAGTCCATTAAAAAGTACTGGTTCTGAAGCATCACAAGATATTACTTTGCCTTCCCAAATCCTTGTTAGTAATGACAGAGGTAAAAGCATATTGGTATTAAGGAATGGGAGCTGGGTTCTAGGCCTAGTTCTGCTTCGATCTGGGTGGGTTTGCTAGTGCTGTTTCCCTCTCCTGGAATACACTTCTCCTCTTCTCCAATGCCAACCAGGCACCTCTTGACCACCAACAGCATTACCATCAGCAAACTTCTTTGAGTACCTACTATCCCAGGCACTGGGGAGGGGACCCAGGAAGCAGAAAGAAAAGCTTAGGGAAACTTCTCAGTATCTGAGTTCTTATGTGAAGGCACAGACTCTCATCACGTTCCTCAGTCTCTCTTCCCTGCTACATCGATAGCCAATAAAATGTATTAATAATAAAACCTATTAAGAATATATTCTGTGCCAAGTCAGTAAGAGAATAAAAAAATACAACTAAGACCTCTTAGAAACTTCCTTACCAAAGACTCCATTGATCAAGAACTACAATGCATATTTATTGAGTGACTACTATGTGCAGGTACTGGGAAACAGAGATGAACAAGACAGACAACATTTTTGCTCTCCTGGCACTTATAATCTAGCAGAGATCAACAGGAAGTAAAGAAACTTCATAAATTATGCATATGTGCAATAGAGAAGATAAATGTGGGTAATGGGCTAGAGACAGAGGAAGTCTGGTGGGGTATTAGAGGTCACACTTCAAAACTGGGCTTAATTACAGGTAGGCATGGACTACCAGAAAGACAGGAGGCAGATGTGGTAAGGCCCAGAGGTCTGGACTCCGGTTCCAGACACACAACTACCTAGCTGTAAAGATTGTGGGGCAACTGACTTGGGCTCCTTGGACCTCAGTTTAATCATCCATGAAACAGGTCGGTAAGAGAATCATCGCAGCCTGCCTTGTTGGGAAAACAAAATGAGATCAGAGGTAAAAAAGTTTGCCAGCATTAAAAGCACTCTACAGAAACACAATACAGTTAAGAAACCAGAGGTTGTACACTGTTGTATTCCTCACAAACCTGCATCAAACATATTTTGAAGGAATGGCCAATCAATTTTTTTGTAATGTCATCATTTTAGTGCTGTTGTCATCTCCTGTAACTAACCCTCTGATCTCAGTCACAAGGGTTAGCATCTCTGAAATTTGGCTTGCTAATGTGACCAGTTAGCTCAATTAAGATGGCAGATCCTTGCATGAATGTGATTATAGACTGTAATAATGCCTCCTATATGCATCTATTATTTCAGCAACTGGCCATAATCTGTGTATTGTCATATAAAATAACAATTTAGCTGATGACTGTAAATTAAATAGCTCCTTTCCTAAGTCAAATACACAACCTAAACTCAGAAATATCCATGAAATTACTCACACCACAGGATAAATAAAGATAGAGGGTGTTAAGGACATCACCTTAACACCTGAAACCCATCATGTATGAAGCAGAACTGGGCTCAACCAGCTCTTGCTTCTCTATACAAATGATTTTATTCTCCCTACCCTCATCCCATCCCATCCCCTAAATTTCTGAATCTTCCATTAGTACACAGTACCAGCAGCAGCCTCAAGTCAGCAGTTACCTTCTTTCCCTAAATAGCATCTATCCAGACCTAAGTAAAGGCCCTAAATAGAGGAAGGAATACAGATACAGTCTCTGCTCAGTCACGTTTGATATTGAATATGACACAGACATTCTGACACAGAATTTGACACTAGGTGTTTTTTTACTTTTTGGCCCACCAGGCAGCATGTGGAATCTTAAGTTCCCAGACCTGGGATTGAACTTGTACCCCCTGCAGTGGAAGCATGGATTCTTAACCGCTGGACCGCCGGGGAAGTTCCAACACCAGTGGGGTTTTGATGCCGCTGTTTTAACTCGGTCATTTTGACGTGGGAATATTGACTCAGTCGAAAAGTTAGCCATGAAACTTTAGCATTTTTCCCCTTAAATAATGTAAATAATGTGTTCATCTTGACCACCATCCCAGTTGAGGATAGGATGACAGTTGTGCCTTTTGCGCACATTACCTTATAACTTAAGAGAGGATGGGACTTCCCTGGTGGTCCAGTGGTAAAGAATCTGCCTTACAATGCAGGGGACGCGGGTTTGATCCCTGGTCAGGGAACTAAGATCCCACATGCCCCAGGGCAACTAAGCCCACGTGCCACAACTACTGAGCTCGCACGCCTCAACTAGAGAGAGCCTGCATGCCACAGACTACAGAGCCCACGCGCCCTGGAGAAAACCCGCATGCCACACCTAGAGAGAAGCCCGCGCACTGCAATGAAGAGCCCACGCGCAACAAAAGATCCTGCATGCCTCAAAGAAGATCCCGCATGCCACAACTAAGACCTGACACAGCCAAAACTAAATAATAGAATAATAATAATAATAAAACCCCAGAGGTTTACATTTTGACAAAGCCACTGTGATGCAGCCTTGCAATGCTCATAGGTACTGGCCAAGTTCTGGCAGCTGCTTTGGAGCCACTTATAAAAATGCTTCTTTATAAAACTAATAAACAATCTAGGGTGAGCCATGTACAAGAGCTTTGTGCTTTTCAGTACTAACTGCTGGACCGATTCAAGATCTTTCCCCTCTGGCTCCGGAAGCCCTTGGAGCCAGGTGGCTGTGAGACAGCCAGTTCCACCCACAGTCCTCAAAGGGCTGCAAGTATTTACCAACTAGCAGGGAAACTTATCCAATTCAGGAGTTTTCTTGGAAGTCCATCCTGAGTCCACTGTAGTAGTTTTTTCCCCTTAATTTCATAGACGCTGCCACCGAAAGTATATTTCTTCCAGGGAGCCTTCTAAAGGGAACTATATGTGTGTTCCCAAAGTTCACATACATGGCTTTTAAAAAATTTTACATTCTCTTTTTAAATGTGGTTACTCAACCAAACAAGAATACATCTGCAGGCTTCCCTGGCGGCACAGTGGTTGAGAGTCCGCCTGCCGATGCAGGGGACAAGGGTTCGTGCCCCGGTCCGGGAAGATCCCACGTGCCGCGGAGCGGCTGGGCCCGAGCTTCCGGAGCCTGTGCTCCGCAACGGGAGAGGCCGCAGCAGCGAGAGGCTGCTATTCTGTAGTATGCTGCTTCACTGCTGGATTTCACTGTGTAGAAGACAGCTCTTAATATTTCTTAGGGTTATCGACCATTAGGGTTGGGATGTAGTAACCCACCTCTGCAGATGCTTTTCCCCTGGTTGGTTAGGGCATCAAAGTCCAGTGCTAAGAAACTGCATAAAGTTACTTCAAAATATATCACAAAATAAAAAACAATTTTCTGTGTCTGCAAGAACTTCACCACCTAGAGAAATGCTGATTTATTACCCCTGCCTCACTGAACACTACAAAACAATTAAGCCCGCTTCTCTTATGCCTGAGTCCTAGAAGGACAAAGTCATGAAAGAAAAGCCTCTTTGAAGAATGAATGGGATGGCAGAGATCCCATAGAAGTCTGAGCCCTGGTGACAGCCTGGAGCTGGTATGACTGACATAGGGAATAGGGTGGTAGCCAGAAATTCAACTTAGTCCTTCAGCTCTCCCCAATACAGGAAGGATGATGACCTGCAGAATTTAGCTAAAGTCCAGAATTAACATCACAATCAAAATAACCACACCCCTTCAAAGGAAAGCAGACTTGAATCCAAGAGAGTATTTACACTGAAGTCAGAGATGAAGAAATAAAGGGATAAGTGATTAGGGCCATTTTTACCTTTTCCTTTGGTACACAATATATGAACTTCCTTCCTTCCATTAAAAAAAAAATTTGCTTAGAATTAAGGAGTACTTAATTAAGCTGAAGTATGCAAGAAGGCTAGGGAGAATTGAAATAAGCTATATAAAAATGACTGAAGTTAGCCAACAGGAGACATCTGAAGGTCTGTCCACGTCAGAGTGTTAGTTTTAGATAGAAAACTCTTGGAAGGCAGAGCATGTGTTTGTAGCACTGTGGCTTGTGCAATTAGTATATGTTTGCAGATGAAGGGCCAAACCTCCAGGGAAAAGATGCTGACCTTGTCTGGCCAACACTGTCAACCACTGTTATCTCCAGGGACCACTGGAATGTCAGGCAACCACTTAAATTACATGGACAAAGCTACAAGGCCACAAAAAACCCCCGCATCCTGATACACATTGCCTGCTGCCAATTTCCCCCTCAAAGAGACAAGCAATTAATGCTGCAGGCCAGTAATGAATTGGGCTACTTATGCCTCAATCTGGATTACTTCTTGCAGGAACAGGATAAAGTCATGCTTTCTGCTTAATTCAAGATGCATAAACATCATACACAGAGCGGAAAATTCTCTTGGATCCTGAACTCTGCTTTTGCCCTGTGAGGACCCACATGTTAAATATGATACTTCTTGATCTTCAGTATGCTTGAGAGAATAGAAATCTGAACCAGCAAACAGCAAAGCCCATAGCACAAAATTTACTGGGATTACTCACTAAATATTGATAATTCATACACATCCAACATCATTGAATAAAAATAACGTTAGTTAATTTTTTAAAAGCAGCAAGCTTTCCATTGGGGTCTTTAAAGTCAAAAACTCATTGATGACTATATCTTTAATAAATGAAATGACCAAAACTAGTGAAGTCAGATGTAACTCAATCAACTCCTAAACTCAATATTGCCAACATGTTTTTCTACTTAAAAAGCAAACAAAAGAGGACAGCCTCGTAATTTAGCAATTACTATGTTTCTGAGTTTTTGCTCTCAAATGCCACAGAAAGATATTTGATGAAAGGAAGCAAAGCACCTAGTCTCAGCAGTCTTCTTAAAAACCTTAAGTTTGCTTTCACAATATAAATATAGGTATTTAGATCCCCATCCAATGGATTTCTTCACTTATGTGAGTAGGAATGTTCTCAAAATCTTAGTCTTTACTCTTGCTTCATACTACAGCTGTTTGATTGAACTACCACTACCAGTAAAATCCCTCAGTATTGGCTAGATTAAATCACTAGATAAGAATTCATTACAATCTCTTCCAAGAAACAAAGATAATCTTAACACAGATTTTAGTGGCTAACATGTTACAGTACTTATGGATATTTTGTCTTCTATGGTAAGTATGTTGAAAATTCATCACTAATAAGTGAATTTCATAACACACACAGAAATAAGTAAATCTATTACTACAATATAAGAACATCCATAAACTGTCCTCACTATTCCCAATGACTTTAAATATAAAATCTAATTATACAAAATCAAAATTCCTTGCCCAGTTTAACCCTGTATACCAAACAGTATAAGTGCTGAAAATGAGAAAAACTTTAATAAATCTCACATTAAGAACCTTGGATACCACTTTGCATTAGCGATGGCAGAAAAAGATAAGGAGAAAACAACTTTTTCAGAGATTTTTAAAGGAAGAATGAATGTAAGAGAAAATTCCTTTGGACTCTATACTTTTTTAAGAATTCTGTACCTTTTAATACTTCAACATGATGCCAGGAAAAGAATTTACTGAATAAAAGTAGCCCGGAAGGGAATCAAACATTTGTAAGATAAATTTATTATTTTTCTGACCAAAGTGCAATTTTTAAATCTTCTTAAACAACTATGAGAAAAAGTATTCAAGAAAATAAAATACAAATGGGAAATTTAACCATTAGATTTCTTCTGCTTTGTACTAACCCTATGCTTAGTCTAGAAAACAAATTAAAAAAAACTTTGAAGTCTTACTAAAACACTAACCAAATCATTTTACCATAAATCTACTAAGTACATGCATTTCAAGGTTCCACTCCTAGGAATTTTGTTAAGATCAGTTTAATCATTAATAACATTATATAATAGAGCAAAAGGAACACATGTCATTAGATGTGATCCTTGCCCCTTACCCTCAGATTTTATGTCAGAATAAAACTGACAATCCCAGCAGGCTCTGAACCCCCAGTGCCCCCATCCCAACCCCTGGAAGCAAAGACTATGCCCTGCAAACAGCTCTGTACAAATTGTAGTAAAACGAAGCCTAAGTTTTCTTACCTTTCTATAGGAAATGGTCAGCTATTTGATAAATACTAAAATACTTCTAGGAATTCATTTCATGAGTTTGTTTACCAAACACATTGTCCAAGAACTCACTACACAAAAAGTTCCTTAGAATTTGGTCCACAAATTCACTTAACAGGTTGGAAATTTAAAACCTGCAAGAGAAAGAAAACGTGGGGAATCCCTAATCCAAACATGTTGTAATTACTAAAGGGATACACACACATACTAACAAGTTTTGCTCACAGAAGGCACAAACTATAAAAGAGATTTAAAAACAAAGAACTAGCTAACACCCTTCTTTGTTTCGTGAGCAGCATAGCTAAGATGAAGTTAGACTCGAATTCACTGTCTACTGTGACCAAAAAAAAAAAAAAGATAAAAAATTTAATTTGTCTTGCTACATACTTTCCAGCCATTAATTGAGATGTAATGAAAGATTAAAATTGCCTTAAAAAGGGGTTGTGATAGCAGCTATCAAAGCAATATTCAAGCATGATTTCAAGGATGCTTTCAGGTTTAGAGTTAGCCTTCTTTGTCAAAAATCTTCACAACTTCATCAAAAACCTGTAAAGGAAAAAGATAATAATAATAATTTAAAAGGCAAATGTTGTTAAAACACCATATGGCTAAGTTCCTGTTAAAAGTCAATTTTACATGAATTTTCAAAATGGATTATTAAAAAAACACAATATAATTTCTTAGTTTCATCTATTTTACTTTAGACAGTAGTACAATACCGTAAATAATTATAAACGTGTTGCTTCAATAAAAAATTATGAACACGTTGCTTCAATTTTACTAGCGCTTTTAGGACAAAACAAACTTCTTGATAGGCTACCAATATTATAAAAAGTAAAAGTAAACTGAAGTGGCTTATCTTCCTAGTTCTGATTCTAAAACACTAAGTCTTCTGTATTACCTCACCTCTATAGGAAGGGACCATGGATAAAAAAACAAAAATGACTATATGATAAAAAAAGGTCCAGGGGAAGATGATTCAGGGAATCAGGGAAAGATTAGGTGAATTTAAGAGACACTAGCAGTGGCTGGGCACCGAGAGTCCGCAAACCACAGGACAGAGACACAAGATTCATAAAGGAAGAGGCAAGCACTGAGTGGTGGAAACCCTGCACCTCTGGAGCTACGTGCTCTGTGATGGAAGAGATGAAGGAAACCTGGGGCTCTTCAGCTAGATGATCTGCTATTCATGTTACAGATTTTAAAAAAATGATCACGGTCCAAATCACAGTTCTGAAAATGCCAATTTTCCAGTGCTTGAGAAAAGAGGTTTGGAATTAATACACCACCCACTTTTTACAAAGAACAAGTCTGAAATTGTAAAACCCACTTTAGACTCTATCAAAAAGAAGTACACCTGAAACTAACACAATATTGTAAAGTGATAAAATATACATACTTTAATTTCAAAAAGGAAGAAAAAGCCTAGCTTTTCGTTCAGTCTCCAGTGTTTTGAAAAACAAAATAACCTGTCGTGGTATTTCTTTTTCTCCTGCATATTGCTCCCCTCCCTGCCCCAAATCGCATTGTTACTTACTTTACTATTAGGCAGGCTACGGATACTCACTTCATCAACAGATTTAGAAGCATCTATTTTCTTGACTTTCCCCATTTCTTCATATAAGTCAATAATTGGCTTTGTTGACTGAAGATAGGTTTGAATTCTGCAACAGAAGCAAATATTGCAAAGTTCTAAGCATACTTCTCTCCTCTGTTATAGGACAGATTGGGGGACAATACAGAATAAAACCCAGTTGGCTCCCTCCCTTATCAGCTTTTTAGACAAGCCATTCTACATATTTAAGCATGACATTTTCTTTTTCTGGTCCAAAATGGGGCACGTGTTTAATCTGTTAACTCAAGTTCCAAACTGAGACGTGGTGGCAATGTGTAAAAACTGCAAAGTACCTCTTTTCTAAGCTCTCTCTGTTGTCATCACTTCTACCACTACTCTTTCCCCTCTCAAGACATCGTTCAATACAGATCTAAAAAGAGACATATATAAAAAGTTATTTTTAAAAAGATATGAATTTGCCAGTCTTTTAAACCTGAAAAGAGAAGAAAGTTCGAAGAGATTACCAACAAAACCCTGCATTAAACCCAATGTGTTTAATTCATTAATCAACATGCAAAGTTGAAACATGTGGTTCAATTTATATAAACTAGGTTAAATAAGTACAGAGCATAATAAGAATTCATTCATGACTCAGTTTTTCCTGTGTATTTTTTTTCAAACCGCAATAAAGAGATGATCTCTATGTGTATGGTTCCATCTATTATTAACTTATTAGGTATGAATTACATGCGTCAAACTTTGTTCCATTTTTGCTTACTTTTTGATAATTCCATAAATATCCAAATATTTAAGAGTTAACATATTTGCATTTGAATAAAGTATCCCTTGTTAATCGTGAATAAACATTCCTTAGTTATAAAGCTGTGGTAACATTCTAAAATTAACTCTGAAGAATAAGTGAAAACATATTTTTGGGGGTTGGAAAAAGAGAGTTACATTTTAAAACAACTCAAAGGCTGCAGCAAGTCTCTCCACCACAGGCACATTTGCAATTCAACCTAAGAATAGTCAACTTCCTTCAAGGCAGTACTGCTGATTCTTATTCTTTCAGGCCGTTGGCATTAATTTAATAAAGTTTATATTACAGCTGTCATACAGAGTCAGGCCTTTTAATTAAATGATTCCGGGGGAAAAAAAAAAAAAAAAGATACCGAGAAATTCATTTAGCTATTCAAAAGTATGTCTGGGTATGTTATTAGAAGTACCAGAAAGAAAAAGACTGCTTTCCTGCTTTTTTTCCAATTCACTCTTAGAAGACAAATCAGGCTATCATACATGTTTCTTTAAAGAAGAAAGTTTTCCCAACTTCCCAGAAATGTGTGTTTCTTTTCCAGTAAATGACATCCTAAGGCAAGATACTCTCTGATAATAGTGCCTACTCAAGAAGTAACAATGCAGCTTCATTACCTAACACGGTATGAGTCAATTCTTAATGCAAAACAAAACACAAATTCTTGTTATTTTGAAAATAAAGCAAATTTTAGGCCCACAATATTGCTGATGCCAAATAGCTTAAGACAGTGCTGTTCCGTGCATCCAACTTACCAATTCAAAAAATACTGCTATCAATATAAAATGTAAATATAAGTGAAACAAATCACTTTATATTTCTCTAATAGTTGACCATCAGCTGTTTAAAGCCCATATAGGCAGATGAAGATTTTCATTACCTCATTATTACAGTCAAAAAACAAAACGAAAGATACATCAGCCTTCCCATCCATGGTCTTGTTCCAACCTTGAAGGTTGTCTTGATTTCTTGGAAACCCATCAATCAAGAATTTATTCTTCTGAGCATTGGCCGCCATTGTCTGATCCATTTCCTAATGAAAAAGGGAAGATTTAAGTTCAACACTACATTAACGCAATTTCTTAAGCAGAGTGGTAGCTATATGAGTGTGTTTTATTATTCTTCTTTAAATCATAAGCATGGAGGGTACATAGGAAAAAAAAGACTTAAAGGAAATAACGTTTGCCTCAAGCTGGTAGAGTTATGGTTATGTATTCCCCATTTTATATACATACACACACAATTTTTTTTTCTGTAGTTTTAAAATTTTCTACAGTTAAGCATATATTATTTTCACGAAGTTATAAACAGCAAAAAGAGAAAAATAAGCATTAACCAGTATCTTTGCTCCAGTCAATAGAGACCCTTATCTTGCCTTCCCTTTCCTCTTCCCAAGTCATTTTGCTATGGTAGGAAGTATGCTGCTTCTATAGGTACTCAGATTCTCTGCAATAATTCAAGTCCAACTGCAAAAAGCTTTGCCTATATAAAGAGATTGCTAGCATTAATTATTAGTGTAGGAGTCAATACTCTTTTTTTTTTTAAACTGAAGCTAATTTAAACCTAAATGCCACTGGCCACCCCAAAACACAGGTAGCAAAGGAAACAATACATTCAGAAAGACAGCAAGAACTGCACATTTTACCATCCTCTTCCAAAGTCTGAATTTAGGTAGAATGTGGAAATATGTGAATGGGAGATGCAGATCTCAAATCTCCAAATCCTTACCACTATCAATCACCATGAGGTAAGCACAGATGCATGCCTTCGACAAACTCCAGAGGAGCCTCTACTCTAAAGCAAACGGACATCCAGTTCCCTCAGTGCTCAAACTCTCCTGGTTCCTCAAGAACAGTGGCTGTCAGGACCCCTAATTCCTTTATCTGAGGGTTGGTTTTAACGCAGCATCTAGCTTCTCCAATATTCCCAAATTTCACAGAATGCTCTTGGACCCCTGCTATAGCATTTCCATCCCAATTATGGTAGTAGAAGATATCTGAAGGGGTCCATCAATATCCTACTCACTCAACATACACTCGTTCAAGGCCTACCATCAGGGAACATGAAGAGCAAGGTCATGGCCCCTGGCGGGCTCACAGTCCAGTGGGTAACAAATATGTGTAAGTAAATGTGCTAAGTTCTATACTGAGGTATGCAAGGATGCTGTGATAAAACAAAGAAGCAAGCACAAACTACCTGGGAAACTGCCAGAAGAGCTTTACCAAAGAGGTGGCAGAGGAGCTGAATTCTGACTAATGAAATGGCAGGCAGACAGGAATCAAAGTACTCCAGATGGTGTCAACTGAATGTTAAAGGCTCAGAAATGAAGAAGCATAACAGCTTTGATGAATCTGAAATAAGCCGGTAGAGGTGAACCTTAGGATGCGTGTAGAGTGGAAGGAGAAATGACTAGAAAGTAGGTAGGGCCAAAATTAATGAAGAACTTGTTATACCACACTAAGGATTTGGTTTTCATTCTGCAAGCAATACAGGACCACTGAGAAATTTTAAGTAGTAGAAGAACATGCTCCCATCACCTTTAGAAAAAAAAATCACTGACTGTACCATGAAGGATGAATTAGAAGGGGACAAAGATGGATTAAAGGCAAAAGACTAATGATAAGGCTCTAGTGATGGTCCAAATAAGAAAAAAAGAGGATCTTGGGACTTCCTTGGTGGCACAGTCGTTAAGGATCCACCTGCCAATGCAGGGGACACAGGTTCGATCCCCAGTGCAGGAAGATCTCACATACCGCGGAGCAACTAAGCCCATGCACCACAACTACTGAAGCCCGCATGCCTAGAGCCCGTGCTCCACAACAAGAGCACGGGCTTGCAATGGGAAGCCCGCACACCACAACGAAGAGCAGCCCCCGCTCGCCGCAACTAGAGAAAGCCCGCACACAGCAACAAAGAGTCAACGCAGCCAAAAAATAAATAAATAAAAAATGAAAAATATATTTCAGTGATTGATTTCCCAACATAACGTCTGCATCCTTCCCAAAATAGGATCTGAACTAAGATGATAGTAGTAATAGAGGAGAAAAAAAACTATTAATAAATAGAAGAGGATAAAGAGAGAGATAATTGAAAGGATCTGCTCACTGAGTGGATTTGGGAAAGTGAGGAAGAGGTGGAAAATACAGGATGGCTCCCAGATTTCTGGCTTGGGCAGCTGGGTAGATGGCAGAACCATTAACCAGGATAGGAAATAAAGGGTGATCACATTTTAGATGATACAGTCAGACTCGGACATGTTGATTTTGAGATTCTTGTGAGACATTCAGATGGATGCCTAATAGTTAGTTAGAAATATAGGTCTGGGGAATTCCCTGGCAGTCCAGTGGTTAGGACTCCATGCTTTCACTGCTGATGGTGCAAGTTCGATCCTTGGTCAGGGAACCAAGATCCTCCAAGCTGGAGTGCAGCCAAAAAAAAAAAAAAAAAAAATGTGTATATATATATATATATATATATATATATATATATATATATATATATGTATATATAGGCCTGAAGTTCAGAAAAAGAGATTTGTGCTAGAGTTATAGATAGATTCTGGGACCATTAGCACAATGAAAATCTTGGACATGGCTAACAACATCCAGCAAGAAATGTATAAAATAAGAGGAGAACCAAGGATGAAACCCCGAGAAGCATCATGGTTTAAGAAACTTGCAGAAGAAGAAGAGTTATCAAAGGAGACTTAAGAAATAGCAGTCACTGGGCTTCCCTGGTGGCGCAGTGGTTGAGAGTCCGCCTGCCGATGCAGGGGACGCGGGTTCGTGCCCGGGTCCGGGAAGATCCCACGTGCCGCGGAGCGGCTGGGCCCGTGAGCCATGGCCGCTGAGCCTGCGCGTCCGGAGCCTGTGCTCCGCAACGGGAGAGGCCACAGCAGTGAGAGGCCCGCGTACCGCAAAAAAAAAAAGAAAGAAAAGAAAAGAAATAGCAGTCGCTGAAGGAGGAAGAGAATCAAGAGAAACGGTGTCACAGAGAACAAAGGAGGAATGAGTTTCAAAAAGACAGGAAGTTAAAGGCTACAAGAAAAATGACTGAAAATATCTCCTAGATTTGAGAGAGATCACTGGTAACATCAGCAAGAATAGTTTCAGTGAAGATGGAAATAGAGTCTTAGTGCAAAGAGCTGAAGAGCAGAAAATGAGAAAGTAAAAAATGTAGACTATTCTTTCACAATTAAGCATAAAAGTGGAGAAAGGGCATTAAATCCAGAGAATAAGGAGAGAGGATTTAGTTACTCTGAATGGAAGCAGGTTACTCCAATCTCTGAGACAAGAGGTAAGAATGTGTGTGAATGAGCCGCTCTTCAAGTTTCTCTGGTTCCAACCAGAAGCTCATGTATCTCTTTTCCATTGGGCTTCAACTATTTCTTGCTTTTCCCACTCTTCCATTTCTCCTTCACGTTTCTCGTATGTGAAAATATCTATTAATGACTATAATCTTGAGAATCTATAGTGGAGAGTTATCATGTAAATGTAAGGTATCTGTTGTTAGATGGGACCTATTTTAGTTTAATAGCTGTTAGTCTCAGCATTTCACACTGAAGATGGTGATGCATGCACCAGAAAAAGGAAAAATCAAGATTGAGAGAATGGCAACAATGGGAGGGTCATGGGAGGGAGAGAGGGAGGGAAAGAAAGAGGGAGGGAGGGACAAAGTCTGGAAGAAAACGGAAAAGGGAAAGGAGGAAAAAGAAATAGAAATGGAAGGACGGACTGTCTGCACGCTAGGAAGGGTCAAGTGTACACATATGAATGTTCAGTTGTAGCTGATCCTAGACCAAGGTAGAGAATGTTTCCTACTGTCCAATTTCTTCCCAGGTGAAAGTGGAATTTCCAGTTCTGCCATTCTTAAACACTATGACCACCCTCCACAAGCAATAAATTCAATACTCTGATTTTTTTCATTACTCAAAGGGAAGGCAGACCTAATTTCTCATTTCCTTGTTGGTTTTAACTGGTTGGCATTCACACTCCTTACCCTCCTCAACAAACTGATGGTTATCTCAACTGGCACAATCTTTCCATCTTTAATGTACTTTTCAATGAGTTCACCATACTGTGAATCTGGGTTCTTCCTTTCATCACGAAGAAGTTCTCCTGCAGAAAGGTGTGTGTAGCTATATTTCTGAAAGAAAAAACACATAGGAAAAAAATCAAAATACATTCAACCCAGTGTTAGGACTACTGTTTGTTTCCCTTCATGGTAACTTCTACGTTCTAATTTTTCTATAATAAACAGCTTTGCTTATATAATAAATAATAAAGAAAAAATTGAAGAGAGATTTCATACAATCCAGTTTGCTTAAAAAATATCCTTAACCTATGTAGCATATGGTAGCTATAATGTTCACAAATCATGCGATCAACCCGAAACTTATTTAACTATTCAAGGCATTAACAGCTTACCATATTCCTTCACAAACAAAGTTTAAATGTTATTAATAATGTTCAAAGAAATGTCTAACAAGAATCTATAAAATTCAAGGCAAAACCCCCAAAATCTTACCACAGTTGGCTGTACCCACCTTCTATAAGATCCTCCCTTCCTTAAACTCAACACATCTAAATTGAACTCATCAGCACTTAACACACACCCCATTCTTCTGTTTTGTTCCCTTTCTCAGGAAACAGTACAAGTCCTACCCCTCCATGAAATTAGCTTTCCTGACCACTCTGGAGAGTGGACACATAATCAATTAGTGTCTTAGAATATCACTGTCTCTCCATCTAAACCAGTATCTTCTTTACCACTCTCAAAAGTCCATTTCCGGGCTTCCCTTGTGGCGCAGAGGTTGAGAGTCCGCCTGCCGATGCAGCGGACGCGGGTTCGTGCCCCGGTCCGGGAGGATCCCACATGCCGCAGAGCGGCTGGGCCCGTGAGACATGGCCGCTGAGCCTGCGTGTCTGGAGCCTGTGCTCCGCAGCGGTAGAGGCCACAGCAGTGAGAGGCCCGCGTATCGCCAAAAAAAAAAAAAAGTCCATTTCTAGCTGTGACTAGAGAGGTCTCATCTGTAAAGTGGGAATATAGATAACTATTTTCTAGTTCAGTGGTGATGATTAAATGAGATAATGTATTTATTTAAAATGCCTACCAAAGAGCCTGACATGTAGTAGGAGATAAAAGCCATCAATTACCTCCTTGCCATCATGAAGATACTTACCTTAAATAATCTGGAAGCATTTTTGTATTATATATACACACCATTTTTATATTATTACATATATGCATGTGTGTATATATATGTATTCACTTTAAAGGTTTTTTTTTTTTTAAATAAATTTATTTATTTATTTTTGGCTGTGTTGGGTCTTCATGGCTGTGCGCAGGCATTCTCTAGTTGTGGCGAGTGGGGGCTACTCTTTGTTGCAGTGTGTGGGCTTCTCACTGCAGTGGCTTCTCTCTGTTGCAGAGCACGGGCCCTAGAGCACACGGGCTTAAGTAGTTGTGGCACGCAGGCTCAGTAGTTGTGGCTCATGGGCTCTAGAGCACAGGCTCAGTAGTTGCAGCGCATGGGCTTAGTTGCTCCGCGGCATGTGGGATCTTCCCGGATCAGGGCTCGAACTCGTGTCCCCTGCATTGGCAGGCAGATTCTTGACCACTGTGTCACCAGGGAAGTCTGGCTTTAAAGGTTTTGACAGAGAGACCAATCAAAGGACTTAAGTGAGATAACAGATATGAATACACCGTGAAAGGTCAGGAGTGTAGTAGTATTACAATTGTGATGGTCATTATTATTAAGGATTTACAAATGATGTATTAGGTCAGGGTATAGGGTAATAGTTGAACTAAGTCACATAAGATGCTATAGTGTTATTCTGCCATCTCCCCGTGGTTGGAATGAGAAAACAATACAGATCTAAGAGACAATTATGAATAATGAAAAGCTTCTTCCTCCACATGAACTAGCATGTTCCCTTTTATTAAATAAAAAGAACTATAAAATCTATTTTCATAATAATAAAATAGATTATTTTTACTCTCAAATATCAGGATATTGAGATCTATATTCAATGTTCAATTACAACAATCATCTCATCCCAAATTTTTAAGATTCCCTAAATGGGTTTTTACCTCATTCATAGTAAGTGTACCATAAATATTTGATAACTTAAATTTTATCTTTAATTTCAATGTTAAGATTTGAGGCAGCCCATACTCCCACCCCTCCTTCCAAAATAGAATGTTTCAATTGCACATTTTACAAAACTTAACTCTCTCAATTACTGAGGCTACAGTGAGTTTTCTCTCTCTCTCCCTTTTTTTTTTAGATTGCAGAAGCCATTCTTCTTTTTTTTTTTAAATAAATTTATTTATTTATTTATTTTTGGCTGTGTTGGGTCTTCGTTTCTGTGCGAGGGCTTTCTCTAGTTGCAGCAAGTGCGTGGGCCTCTCTTCATCGCGGTGCGCGGGCCTCTCACTGTTGCGGCCTCTCTTGTTGTGGAGCACAGGCTCCAGATGCGCAGGCTCAGCAGTTGTGGCTCACGGGCCTAGTTGCTCCGCGGCGTGTGGGATCTTCCCAGACCAGGGCTCAAACCCGTGTCCCCTGCATTGGCAGGCGGACTCTCAACCACTGCGCCACCAGGGAAGCCCCAGAAGCCATTCTTTACTCCTTTTTTATCTCTAAAAATTGCTGGCTAAACTTGTTCTTGTTTATTACTAAAGTAAGCCAACAATAAGGTAGTCAGCAAAGAAAAACCAACTAAATAGTTTATTTGCTGACTAAAATTGGATATAAAGTTTGAGGAGAATAAACAAAAACCATAGTATCACTCACGTCTCTCTTAGGCATACAGCTCCTTGCATTAACAGAAATGATCAAAAGTGTATTTAGTTGTTGTAATAGGCTCTTAAAAACATTCCCATCATTTACAGAAAATGGAAATAAATATAAAAGTACTTAATTATTTAAATTGTTATTTTAAAATTATTTTCACACCATACCATTTTTAAATGCCTACTTTTATTACCAAGTATAAACTTTTGAAAGACGGGTAAGGATATGGAAAAGACTTTATAAAAAACGAGATGTGACCTACTTTCCCATTTACTATGTACAGTTTTCAGAAAGCATTTTGCAACGGCTGTCCACAAAATTTTACAGCAGCTTCATTTTCCACTGCTTACTCTGGCTCCTTCTTGGAAGTCTATGCTTGCTGGATACTCTCATCTGGTCTAGAGATTATAGCATATGGTAATATTGAATAAATGCAGAGACAAACAGTACTAAACAATGGCAAATGCTCAGTGAAACACCAACAATACAGATTGCTCTGTACAGATTGCCTTGGCTGTATAAACAACATATACATTTAGAAACCCAGCTAGTAATTTAGAAATTAGTACACACACTGTTTGTTTCCTGACATTGAAGAGCTCAAATTTGCAAGCTTACATTACTTTACAATGGGTTTTGGCATATCACTTTTTTAAAAGGGAGATTAGCTGTAAACTGTAGAAGTGTACAAATGATATGTTTTTAAAAAATTACACAGAAAACAACCTTATCTGCAAAGTCCAAGGAGATAAGGAATTTAAATAAATATAATCATGTCAAACCTATATATGTCTATTTCTCATCCACATTCCATTTTTTAAAATCCTCTACTTACCAGTTACTTTTTTATACTATATTTTTCTTAAGGATTTTTCTGAAGCTTTCCTCTTACCACAGAGCTTCTACAACAAAAAAGCAACTATCACTTACACACTAGTTATTATGGTATTTAATTATAGCTAGATTTTAAAGAGCATGTTTTCAAAGCATTCTGCTGTCATTAAGTAGTCACTGATGCCAATTTTGAGGAAAGCACGAATGGATATTCCCCAGGCTCAACCCAAACTTTTTCACATTCTCTGAAATTTCCTAGCAATTAAAATCTAGTTGGTCACTAATTACAGTCTTAAGACCAACATTTAAATCACAGCAAATTATAAACACTATAAACTATAATAACTACAATTACAAGCCACTATTCAGCTAAAAATAGTAGTTTTCTAGTGACAAATGTATAAATTCAATTCATTTAGAGTAACCGTCTAAATTTTTTTACTTTCATTTTCTCCTTTAAGAAGTTGAAAAACAACTCAATAACTTCTGTGAATTATTAGACACTAAGATTTGGAGGGAGGAAAAATGCACCATATCCTCAACAAGTACAGAACAGCACTCTGTTACTACAACTAAGCAAATGCTGACAATTTTACGGTATCAAACTTAATTCATCTTGACAACTTCTCTCCCTTCTTAGCAATTCTCTTTCCTCCTTTCTAAATTTAGGTAATGTCGTTCTATGTGAATAAAAACAACAACAAAAAGAATCAAAACCAAAACGATAGCAAAAAAAAGAGTTCAAGGTACAAATGATGCATAAATGGCAAGTCCCTGGGGGCAGAGGAGATCCACATGCCAGGCACCTCCTCCTGAGTATGGCAGTTAGAAAGTGCCATTGGACTGCTACTGAGCCTTGAGCTACATAGAGGGAACACAGCAGAGATAGCAGATACAAATATATTTTTAAAGCAACTGAATTAAAACTATTGGTGTCCTTTAAATAGCTGACACATCTATGAAGCATCTAAGACTACGTTACTTTGCATTCCCTGTAAGATTAGTGAACCTTAAAAATCTAATTCTGATTATGTACTGTCAACAATGCATAACACCTGGAAATGCTCTCCGGAGCCATCCAGACTCACCAGTTTGGCACTGTTGCAAACAATAGCTTTAGAGCTTACAGCATCCCAGCAACACTTCATGTAAGGCTATCATTTATTTCAAAAGGCATTTCAAACAGAACTTTTTCCGATTACTCTGAGATGTCTGATAAGCACTTTCCAGTAACATTATCTGCCAGTCTTGGAGAACTTACTTTTGACTGTAAGAACTGCTGTACAGTGCCCAGATGCTTAAAATTGGTGAACTGTTTAGGGTTCCCTCCAGTTTTACCCACAGAGGGTTAGAAAAAGGATTTTTCTTATATCACCATTTTACAGAGGTTAGAAAGAAAGAAAGGAAGGGAGGGAGGGAAGGAGGGAGGAACAGGAGTAGATAGAGAGAAAGGGAAGGGGTACAGGGAAAAGAGGAAGGAAGGAGAAAAGGAGGTATAGGAAGGAAAGAGGACAGTGGGAGAAAGGTTAAATATAATATCTGACTTAAATTGCTAGCTGATTTCCAATCTCAGTTTTAGTCCGCCCTCACTGTATTTCCAAATGTGTACATCACGTTTGACCATGCCTATTTAATTACAAATCTACATATTAACTATAAACTATGAAAGTTATAAACCAAGCTAAATCTTTTCTTAGGCAAAATCTTTAGCAGGCAGACTCCAAATTAACATGAAGCATATTTCTTTCTCTAATTAAAGAGTGATAGTTTAAAAGCTTATATCCTGCAAAGGAGAAAAGAGGAGGGATATAATCCATTCAACTGCAGACAATTACAGCACTATTTTATTTTCCTCAGTGTTTTGCTCTTCATGTAAGAAAAACGTAATTCAGGTAATACATGGAACTTATTTTAAATCCATAAATATTTATTAAGTCTCTATAAAGTGCCAGGCAATGTGCTAATTTGGGAGAAATAAATAGGTTATATTCACAAAGGATGCAATAATGACTTACATATTTACAGTGATTTGAACCCTACTATTAATTAATAAAGTCAATTTTTCATATTTGCATTAACTTTTCCTAAGGAATTCAGTCTTTACCAGCACTGTCTGCTTGGGGAAGAGGTGATCCTTCAGAGGCAATGACAAGAAGGTAGAACAATAAACAAAACTTAAAGAAAGGGTGATTTAGAAGCCATGAAATAGACTGTTTTCTCATTTGTGTAAGGCCTCAATATCCCTCTAATATTTTGCAGAAGACTTCTCAGAATATTGACGATTTTGTCATCTGTTTTACATACCAAATGGCCCCTATAGCAACTGTGAATTGGAATTTTCACACTCCAATTTCATTCCAGTTGTTCATTTCCAGTATTTTTACTT